>JASDQU010245061.1:5651-46028 GCA_032191745.1 Picea mariana
AGAAGCCAGAAATCAAAATAAGATCATACATGAATGAATGAGAAGAGCCCCTTACCTTTCCTTTATAATTTTTGGCTCACCTTGTCCCTCCAAAGTGACTTTCATTTTATTAATATTTAATTAATTAATTAAACCACTTTAATTAATTAATTAACCTTTTTACCTTTGAAAAGCTCCTTATCTCTCCTTGTGGCTTCCCTGGCCACTGAAAGTCACTTCTAGCCATCCCATCCTGTAGTGTTTCTCCTCCTGATTACAATGAGCTATTACACTGAGAGGTTCCTCCAAGTAATGTGCCCAAAATGACCTCTTCAGTGAATTCCATTGACTTATAGCTCAAAATAGTCAAAATCATGGAAATCGTTAGAATGCAACGAAACCAAAGCCAACCTATGCGGAATGGATCATAATGATTGAATATGATCATCAATGCAAGATGGACCCCACAATGCCTCTCAAATACCCATGTACTCTCTCTAGCACCCATCTGGCTATTCTATTCATCATAAATATCTGCCCTGTGATGATGTCCCAAAGTGGGGACATTACACAATGTCGATTAATACGATGACATTATCATTTTTTATATGTCCTTTTAATTTAATATTGTGTGGTTGGGTAATGCCTGTGATGGGTGCAAGTGATATTCTTAGTGCGTTGTCTTCTATGAGCTCTAAAGTGTCATTTTGGAAATTTTCCATTTCTTCATTTATCGATTATGTTGAATCTGATTCGTCATCTTTTTATGCTTCACAAGTGTACATTTTTTTTGAGTTATATTCGATATGACACCTATGTCTTGGGTTCCATTTCTCTCCACATCATTTAAATTTTCCTTCTTTTATCCTTTGGGACTCTAAACTTCGTCTTCTATCTTCATGTAGATTAGGTAGTATGTATTTGTCATTTCCTGTGGTCCGAGGTACCAGACTTGTGGGATAGTCTATTTGTGGCCATAGGTAGTAATAAAACTTCCTTGAAGTTTGATGAAGTGGTCTCATCCTTGTTGTCGGAGGATATGAGGTGGAAGTACATGGAAGGATAGAGCACAGATGCATTATTTGCAAGAGGACGCTCCTAGGAAAGAAATAGATCTAAGTCCTGAAGTGGGAGATCTAAGTCTCCCGAAACTTTTGTAAAGGTATGTTGGAGATTTGGAAAATAAGGGAACTACAAGAAGCAGTGTAGATCCAAAGTTGAGAAAAATAAGAGATCTAAAGAATCTCCTTCTACAGAAAAAAACAAAAAAAATAAAAAAAAATAAAAAATAAAAGCTCCAAGGAAGAAGAAGGGGATGTGTACTTGGATTCTTCAAGAACACATGCAGATCATGAATCATAGTTGGTTGAATTAGGTTCATCCTTTCATATGACTCCCCCTAGGGAGTGGTTCTGTGAATATGAAAGGTATGATGGAGGTAATGGTTTCCTAGGTGATGACTCAACAACCAGAACCATAGGTCGAGAAAATTCAAGTTGAGGCTCTTGGATTGAAGGATAAGAACACTACCTGGTGTTCTACACATCCCAAGATTGGCTAGAAATTTGATTTATGTAAGAAAAATGGATGATGCAGGGATAAAAACAATATTTGAAAAGGAAACCTGTAGGATGGTTCGAGGAGCAATAGTGTTGTTGAAGGGAGTTTGGTTTGGAACTTTGTATAATATGCAATGAATCATTATTAGTGATGGGTGTAATAGTTCCATTGTTCTCAATATTGTAGTTTAAGAAGAAATAACACCTACAGTCTCTAGAGAAAAGGTAATGTTATGGTATCAAACACTGGGGCATATCAGAGAGAAGGGTCTTCGACTACTATAAGGTAAAGGTATGGTTGAAGGTATGTCTAACTTCTCTATGGATTTTGATTTCTGTGAACATTGTGTATATGGGAATCCGAATATGGTAAGATTCCCCTCTGGTGCAACGATGGAAAAATGAATTTTACAGCTAGTTCATAGTGATGTATTTGGACCTGTGTTGGTTCCATCATTGGGAAAATCTATGTACCATGTCTCATTTATAGATGACTTCTCGAGGAATACTTGGATATATTTCCTCAGGAAGAAATCTTAAGTCTTTGACAGGTTCAAAGATTTTAAGGATCTTGTTGATAATCAAACAGAGAAAATAATTAAGGTATTGAGGATAGATAATGGCGGAGAGTTTTGCAGGAACGAATTTGAATAATTTTGTAAGAATTGTGGTATAGAAAGGCAGAAGAATACTCCATATACACCTCAACATAATTTAGTTGCATATAGGATGAATAGGACATTGATGGAAAAAGCAAGGTGTATTCTCAGTGGTGCCAGGTTAGGGAAATAATTTTGGGTAGAGGCAGTGGGTATTGCATGTTACCAGGTCAATAGATCACCCTCATCAACACTGGATGACAAGAATCCACAAGAGGTATGGACTAGTAAGAAACCTTCTCTCACACATCTCAAGGTATTTTGTTGTGAGGCCTATGTTCATGTTCCAAACGAAAACAAGAGTAAGCTAGATGATCCTAGAACTGTTAGGGAGGTTGTGGATTCAAAGGATGGAAAACTCTAGAAAAAGGCCATGGATGAAGAAATGGTAGCCTTGGATAAGAAAGAGGCTTAGGATCTAGTGGAGTTGTCGACTGGAAGAAATACCATTGAAATAGAATGGGTATTTAAAAATAAGTTGAATGTGGAAGGAAAAGTGGAGAAATACAAAGCTCAGTTAGTAGAAAAGGGTTAATCCCAGGTTGAGGGAATTCATTTTGGTGAGATTTTTTCTCCTATTCCTAAGTTAAATTCTATAAGATTTATGTTATATGTTGTCGTTGCATTTGATTTTGAATTAGAATAGATGAATGTAAAGACAACATTCCTACATGGGGATATGGAAGAAGAAATCTATATGAAGCATCCAGAAGGATTTGTTGTGAAGGGAAAGAAGGAGTTGGTATGCAAGCTGAAAAAGTCCATGTATGGTTTTAAAAATCACCAAGGATTTGGTATCAAAAATTTGATACTTGTATGTTGGGACTTGACTTCACAAGAAGCAAAGATGATCATTGTGTGTATTTTAAATTAATTGGTGATCATTTGATTTATTAGGTCTTGTATGTGGATGACATGTTGTTGATAGGAAAAAACAAGAAGATTATCAAGGATGTAAAAACTTAGTTGTCCTCTAAATTTGACATGAAGGATATTGATGCTGCAAATTTCATTTTGGGCATGGAAATTAAAAGAGATTGGAAAAAGAGGAAACTTTGGTTAAATCAGAGAAATTATTTTGAGACAATATTGCAGAGGTTTAATATGTAGGAATGTAAACTGGTCAAGGTCCTTATTCATGTTGGTGTAAATTTATCTACAGATCAGTGTCCCAAGGCACAGGAAGAGGAGGAGGACATGTTGTGTGTTCCATATGTGAGTGCAGTTGGTAGTTTTATGTATGGAATGGTTTTTACTAGACCAAACATTGTACATGCAGTGGAAATTTTGAGCAGGTATATGTCAAAACCAGGGAAGGAGCATTGGACAACAGTAAAAAGGGTTTTCAAGTATTTGTGTGGCACTGTTAGCTATGAATTTTTCTACCAAGGAAGACCAGTATTGGATAGAGTGTTGGACATACATGTCTTTGTGGATGCAGGTCGGGCTGGAGATCAAGATTGTAGGAGATCTACAAGCGGGTATGTATTTAACTTGTTTGGAGGAGCAATCAGTTGGATGAGAAAAAAAACAGGTTGTAGTGGCACTTTCAACTACAGAAGCAGAACACATGGAAGCTACTCATGCAAGTTAGGAAGCAGTATGGTTACAAAGATTTTGTTCAAGTATTGGATTGGTACAACAAGTTGTAAGGATAGATTGTGACAGTCATAGTGAATTGTTTTTGGCGAAGAACCCGACTTATCATTAAAATACAAATCATATCAATGTTCAATATCACTTTGTGAGAGACATGGTTGAAGAAAAGAAAGTGTTGCCGATGAAGGTGGACACTTTGAAGAATGTTGAAAATTCATTAACAAAATTTGTGAGCACTGAGAAGTTCTCTTGGTGCAGAGGATCTATGGGCATTCTTTCCCTAGATTGTTGACTATGTAACCATGTAACCCCCTGTATGAAAAAAAAACAAAAAGTGAGAGAATGTTTTTTATGTGTTATATTGTTTTCCTCAGTAAACGTGTCACATTTTTGCGTCATTTTTCGTGTCGCCTCGATTTTTCATGTCCGTTGTTGGATAGTTTTTTTGGCACATGGTTTTTTCCAATGGTTTTCTATTTCTGGTTAACAAATTAGGGTTGTTGACTAATCCAGGTCATTGGGTTAGGGTTTTGGATGCATTGGATCCTATATGTATATTGTATTGCAAACAATGTAGGAGTATGAATGAATATAGAATATGTTGGTTTTCCTAGTTGTGGGTTTCTAGGGGAAAAATCTCCCTGTAATGTGTGTATTTTCCATTGTATATTTTATGTTCTTATCCTGAAAATATATTTGCAGTAAATATTGTACAAGGTTAAAATCTACATCTGTCAAGTCAGGAATGTCAATTTTGTAGGCCATGACATTCTTAATGGTTGGATACATCAACCATTTCCTCTTAATATAAACCTTGTCCCCATTTTCATTCATGAATGCATCTGTGTATTTAACCTTAAAAACTCATGTTGTTGTAGGGAGTCTTAGCATATTTCAAAGACATGGGTGACTTTCGATCTTCATTCACTTTCACAATGTGATGCTTAGAATTGAAATTTTTGCAACACCCATGGGTGACCTCTCAGAAATTATATACTTTATATGAAACTAACCTTAGAAAAACCTGATGTCCATACTTTACAATCTCTGTACAATCTCTCCTCCATCTATGAATACTACATATACATTGAAGACCAATAAAATTTCTTATATTCTTGAGATAGAATATTCAATGTATCTCCAAAATAAAGTTCATGACCCTTTCTAGTGTTGATTTTTCTTATTCTTAGATCTTGATAGTTACTGCCTTATGATTTCAAAACAAGATTTACTTTCATACCATGATTATCATAGAATAACTATACACTAAAAATATCAACTATAAAAATGCATCAGAAATAGAAAGATCTAGAAATATTAACCATGCATAGTAGACACAAGAACACAAGAGTTTATCCTGGCAAACCCAACCTTGGGAGAAAAACCCAACAACCTTTATTGTATAAGAATTCAATCGAAGATATTACTAGTACATCACCATCACCATATCAAAATACCATAAAGAGAAGATCCTCCCCAAGCCAAGTGTCTCCAAGAGATAGCGCCTTAATAATATTCCCAATAATAACCAAGAGAAAGATCATCCAAGCCTAGCTTCTCTCTAAGATAGCGTAGAAGTAAGTAGACCAAGAACTACAATTGGGAATATGCAACTGGCTAGTGCACACTGCATAAGGAGAATTGTGTTTGTTTGTCCAAATGAAATGATCCAGCTTGTATTTCAATTTGGTTCTTCAATTTCACTTTGTTATTTTTTGTCTTTTACTAGTGGGGCTGACTTCTCTTCCCGTGTCTTCAATTTCTTCCCATGTCTTCAATTTCTTCTTGGGTATTCTTTAATGTTTAGATGGGTCTTCTTGTACTTCCTTGTGGAGAATGACTGCCCAAAGTTGCAAAACTTCAACACTCCCTCCCAACGAGGGAGGCCTTCTCCATACTTGGATTTCTTCTATCATAGAAAGGTTTTCCTTGAGCCTGGTTGATGTAGTCTTATTTGAAATGCACCTAGTTAATGTATATTTCTCCCACATGGCACCTAGTTTATGTAAGCTTCTCCCACATAGCACCTAAAGTCTCCAGTGTTTCCTCTATCGAGAGCTTCAAAATAATATTTTCCATGTCACATAGTTGGATAGGTAATAATTAATGGTTTTCAACTAATTTCATTCATGATTTCATCCCTTGAGGAATATTCTCTAAGTGGATGCAAAACAAATGCTTCCATACATGATAGTAAAAAAGATTAAATACATGACAACTCTATATGTAAAAAGAATCCAAATAATTAGCACAAGATGAATATTTGGCATTCGGTGTGCTTGTCAAATCTCATAAGATACATTTCTTTATTTGACACCCAATTTAGGTGACATGTAACATTGTCATCTTAGCAAGTGTCATGGAATGATATAAAATTGGGCATATTTAAAACTATCCCCAATTCTAGCTTGTGTTTGATTTGTTTTTTAAACGAGCAATGGGGTTTCATCATAAAGTTGATATCCTAGATTCTAAGAGACATTTCTCCATTTGGCATTCAATATTATCACATATATTATCATTTCATCTTTTTATAGTGTTACACTCGTTTTTATGCCAAGGGAAAAGGGGCAACATTAGAGGGGTCACGAGAAGATCTCAAAAGTCCCCCCCTTGTTTTTAAGAAGGTGGAACTCATCCTAATGAATTTTCATATTTTATTATGATCTTTCAACAAGTGCAATGGGAAAGTGCTTAATATAAAACCCCAACAAAATCTTATAATTCATAGAAATCTCTTATAAATTGCATATTTTCTTCTAAAGCATAGTACTTCCTAAAGGAGTAGGCAGTGTCTATCATTGAAAAAGAAATGAAAATAAAGATAATTGAAAACTTCATAAGCTAACAACATTTTCTCATAACAAAAACATTCCTTCATTAAATAATGTAAGTGTAGTATCAACCATGACTCTGCAAGAAGGAAAGAAACAAAACATAACAGGATGAACCCAAAGGACTTTAAAGACTATTTCATTCAATATCAAAGGAGATATGAAGAGTTATCTTCTTAAGTTTCCACTGATTCAAAATCATACCAAATTAATAAAAATAAGATGGCTACTTGAATAGTTATTTATGGGACTACTTCTAATATAAATCCAAAAATATGACACAATTTAGAATTTTCTAATTAAAGTGGCTTGATACAGCCTCTACCAAAATCTCATAGACTAGTACGAAATGATAAATTGAAATGCATTCACCCTGGAGGGTAGGGATGGGGCTCCCCTGGACCAGGAATATATAAGAAATACCTGGAAGAAGTCAAGGGGAAACTTCTCAATCCAAGGTTCTTTAATGCACCATCATACAAAAGGGAACCTAATGGAGAAGACAAGGAAGAAAATTTATAAAGGGTTGTGGAAGGATGACTTACAAATTTTGAAGGATTGGAATCCCCTTCCTTCATCAAGGAACTTTGATTTAAATAATATGTTGATGTCGCCATGTGTTCTTCTTAAACCCTAACTACCACTCTAACTAAATTTTATGAGGTCTTGGTGGCTTTATCCAAAGCTTTATCAACCCATACTTTAATGAAATATGAGACCATCACCTCCATTTTAATCTTAAGGAACATATTTCATCTTGAACCTTTCTTAATACTATGTGTTGTTCCTGCATAACTAAGTCAATCCCAAAGTTATCGACCATAATATTGTTCAACTAACACCTTATATCTATCCCTGAGAATGTGGTGAGCCCATTAAACTATTCATCCAACATGGTCTTGAAAGTGATCAACTTCAATTCGTATTCTTATTTGGTGTGGATCTGTTAGCACTAAAAGTCACACATAGATTGTTGTAGATGTAAGCCTAATACCCATCAAAATGTGAATAATAATGTTTTAAAAGGTGTGGAAACTAGATGTGAAAATCAGTTTATGGATCTGTTAGCACTAAAAGTCACACATAGATTGTTGTAGATGTAAGCCTAATACCCATCAAAATGTGAATAATAATGTTTTAAAAGGTGTGGAAACTAGATGTGAAACTCAGTTTATGGTGTCAATCACAAAACCTTCCATGAAATACACACCATAAAGCAAGGTTTTGAATAGCTTCAAATCGGTATTAAAAGATATAAATGAAAGATAGAAGACTTAGCAAGGAAATTGAAATATGTGTATCAGGTCGCATCAGGCATTTCTAGAACACATATGGAAGAAAACTCATTTGAATAAGAACTTCTTAATCAAAAAGAGAAAACTCTTTGATCAACTTGCATAAATTACCAACAATAAATCATTTATTGTAATAAGGAAGAAAGCATCATGATGAATCATTCACCAGAAACTAACACCAAAGTGAGATAGAACAGAAATGACAGTAGGAAAAAGACTGATTTTTCACCATTAAATATTCTTGATTTTGGTACATACATCAGGAAAACTTTGTTACAGTTTTAGACTAAAGATAACAGTTTCTCTCCTCAACCATTTGAATGCTCTATCAAGTTACAATCTATGTTAAATAACAAAATCTCCAAGAAAACCTATTTAGAATCTGCCACCTCATTTCCTCATAGGATTCTATGCCTAAGAAAGGTGTGTTACCAGGTGTACAACAAGAAAATAACATAATGTTATTTTCCAGAAAGATGTTGGTACCGTTTAGAACAACCCTTAACGACTTGATGATGTGGCTTTACTGCGGGCATCTCCTTGAGGCAAGTGGCCTTTTAATGTTCAAATGAACCCCTAAATGTTGGTGTGAGTTCAACCTGACACCTGGAAATCCCTTTCATATTCAAAATATTCATTAATCCAAGTTTGCATAATTTGCGCTACAAATTGTCCTAAAACACCTTGTTTGCAGCATCAGTGAGTCCATGCGATGTGAACTTTCCTATAGGAGCATGTTTACTTACAAAAAGGATTCCAACCTTTAAAAATTGCACCAAAAGTGGGATAAGCCTTCCAGAAATGATACAAACCCCTTACAACATGAATTAACCTTGGAGAAAACATATGAAGATGTTAAATTTAGATCAAAATCCAAAATCATCACTTAGTGTTGTAATTGCATGCAAAAATTAAACCATGACAAAAATGATGTTGATGTTAAATATGATCATGTATTCATTTTTTGGTTATGGTTTTCCTTCTAGTAGCCACCTTAGCCAATATATCTAGATTCATTTTTGCTACTTTCTCTTTGAAGGGTTGCAACTCTGCTTTTAATTTCCTGATCTTGGCTTGGCAAGCTCTCTTCCACTTATATACATTTTTTAGTTTCTTGTGAAGGGGTAAAGACCTCTTATCCAGGAACCTTGATTTATCAATAGTCTCCTCATATATATCTAACATATCCTTTAGCTTGATTCGAGCCTCTAAATTTTCCTTCTTCAACTTGTCAATTTCATTTTTTTCATCCTTAAGTTGCCTCCTGAGTCTTTTGAAAGTAGGATTAATTTCATGAGGAGGAATGTTGATATAAATGATCTTTATGGGCTTCTTGGAAATTTGAGCTTTGTCCTTTTGTTAAGTTGAAGTTTTTGTTTCACCATATTCCATAGGAACATGTTGTTTAGCTTCTAATCTAGTAAAAGTTCTTCTAAATTTGACTGTTTCTGCAGTAATCAGTGGGGAAAAGACAATTTTTTTTCCTTTCAAACTCCTTGATTTGCTGGATGGTATTTCCATAGATGTAGGTTCCACCACAAGTAAAATTTCTTTGTCAAGAGGTTGTGAGTGACCACCTTTAGTTTCTTTATCAGTAGCCTGAAATGATTTATCACTCCTTGACATCTTCCTCTTCTTGCCTGAATCTGAATGCACAGTCTTATCAACATGGGTAGGTGTTGGTCTTTTGGATTGTGGTGTAGGAGAAATATCTAGCTGAAAATATGATGCAGCTAGGAAAGTCTCTCAGTCATTTTTAGTCTTCTTCGACTCTTGCAGTACTAACATCTTGATTAAACCAGAGTGAAAAACACTAGTATCCACCTACTTGGACTTAGCCTAGACCCTATCTGACATCTTTCCAATACTCCTGAAAAGGTAAAAGGGAAGGTTCATGGACTCTTTCCCAATGAAGTGTAGTAGTAATATGATATGGTATTGAATCTTGATATACCATATTGAACCTTCCTTCACATGTGAAGTACCTTGGAATGGCCTTGAGCATCTTGTTGAAACATTCCATCATGTGACTTCTGGGCACTCATTTAGATAGGTTTTCTCCTTGATATTTACATTTAAGGAATTCCTTGGATAAAGAAGAGTTCAAAGACATGGATTTAAACCACTTCTGACCACAATCAAGTATCTATGTGGCTATAGAAATAGATTTCTTAGAGACTTCAAACTCCATCATCCCCACCTTAGTCTTTGTCCCACTGAAATTGAGTGCAAACTGCTTAGCTACTTCAAGATGTCCTCTTTGCATTTTCTGACAAACTTGAGGAAACCCACCCTGTAGAAAGCTTCCTTGAAAAATGGTTCAGAATGGATGAGTTGCATGTCATGTGGTTCAACTCTCACAATATCTCCCCCTTTGTGGATCTTCTTTCCTTTATGATTGCCCATAATTATCATTTTGAAAACCTTTTGTAACCTCTTATGACATTTACTATTAGAAATGTAAAATAAAACAGGAAATTTTAGGGTTTGTTTACAGAGCTTGCACACTTAGGGTTTACCTGACTAAAAATATTATACACAAAAATAGTGTTAAGTGGAGAAAGTTGCAAGTAGGAAGTGATAAAAGACGAAAATCAATTCAATCTGAATGAAACTGCAGGCAAGCAGAGTGAAGCAACTCTGCGAAAAATAGAGGGTTTGCAGCGTCAATGGTTGAGTTCGCAGTGCCAGTCTGTAGCACAATTTGAACTAGATTTTTATGAAAGACGGGCAATACTTTCCATGTCTGAGGGGAAAAATATAAGTGACTAGTTAAAGCCTTGGCCTTAGAAGAATCTCAATTTGACAAGGGTTTAATCTATCAAAAGACAGAGGGTTCGCAGCGCACAGTTTGCAACACAAAGTTATAATGGACAGTTTGCAGTGCAGAGTTGGCAGTGGGTAATGTTGTTTTTTATGAAAATGTAATATGTTTCTTTGGTATATCAATCTTGAAAAATTCCAGGGTGTAGGATACAAAAACTATGAATTATAAATAGTGCAGAGAGTTGGCAGCACATAAATCATTTAAAATGTTTGCAACGCAGGGACAAAATACAACAACTTGTAGTTTCAATCAACCCTTAAATAGCATGCAATCACCAAATAATTACCTAGTGTGTCTGGAACTTGGGCTGATGTCTCAGGTGGAAGAATCCAATCTTTTTATCTACAAAAACCAGTTCCCAACACCAATTTTAAAACTCCGGCAGTGCACTTCATTGAAACTGTTAGAGTTGTTCCTTGAAACAATCATGAAAATCATAATGAATTGAATGTGTTGAAAATGATGACATATTCCCTGACATGTTTTCAAAGTACAAGGATGATAATTTAGTGCATAATTTACTTCTTGATGGGCTACGAACATTTAGGCGACTTTACAGCAAGTAGATCTGACATCCAACTTGACCTTCAAATGGTTGAAAATGACATAATGTAAATTTTGTACATACCTTTGAGACAAGACATATGATGATGATTATTATTTTAAGACTAGGGGTGTGACCCATGTTGACCCTTATTTCCTTCATGATGGTAAACAATACCATGACACCAAAGCTCTTACAAAGACTAAAAATCAAAACTATGCTCATGGAAAAATCAAACATGATTTATGACATGAGATATAACCCAAAGCCTAAAATTTAAAGAGCCTATGACTCAAAACTAAAAATATCTTCTCTTGGAAAACACTTGAGGGGACATCTATATCCTTAATTGCATCAATACTCTTCAAAAATACTTTACTCCTTCTACAAATTAATAACATCACAATTAGGAATCAATTGTTGCAAAACATCCAATCTAACATCCTAACCAACATTGATATATTTGAGTCTCACATTTGAGGGGAGATTGTCCTTGGGAATTTTGTGCTTGTTCATGCCTATCAAGGCTTACTAAATGTGTCAACATAACTAATGAATATTTCTTGATCATATTGTGGTAATTGTTCCAAAGTATCCTTAAAAGAAGTAATCTTAGTGGCGAGGATAGAAAATTCACTTACTACCACCCAAAGATCCATCAAAAAGTTAATATTTTCTTCAATGTCGATAGTTATTTCCTATCTTACTCCCTACAATAATCATTGGGTCTTATTTTTTTTGTAAATTACCTCTACATTATGCTATAACTATTCTTCAGGGATTCTTATGGACAATGGTGATGTGAACAATGACTTGGGTATTAATGTGGATTCCCACTCAACAATCCTCCTTTTAAACTTTGTATTTTCATCTAATTTCTCTTGAATAGAATGCTTGAGCATTGCATTGGTAGCATAATGTATCCGAAGGGATCCTTTTGTTTATAATTCATTAATGTCCAATGAGGTGAAACTATTCTCTAAGATCTTCTTTCCTCTTACCCTTACTCTCCCAATTGGAAATTTCTTGGCTTGTGGATCAAAGTCAACATGGTGCAATGTGATTGAGTTATGTTCAAACATTGGAAGTTCTTATGGGAGACTTACTCCTTCAACCAAATTATTAGTTACAAATTACACAATGGCCTAAGATATTATTGTATCAATTTGGTGTTCAAATTCCATGATATTATCAATGAATTCGATAGTTTTAGGGTGAGTTATAGGGCCATTTTTAGATGACCTTTTCCTCTTAAGGAAAACATGTTATTTATTCATTTTTCCTCATGGTGGGTTATGTTCATCTCCACCATCAATGGAATTTATCCTAGAATAGGAAACTAAACCACATCTCCTACTAGCCAATGGTCAACCTCTTTTCTTCACAATTGGTGTATGGTGCCTAACATCATCGAGGGAAACTCCTTGGATTTTTTTTCCTCTAGAACTAGTAGTGGAGTTGATCAAGGTGTGTAAATCATTATGATTTGGAAATTCATCATTATAATAACAAATGGGTCCTTCCTCAACCTCAATATCTTCATTATCTCCACCATCATTGGCCTTTCATCTGGAAGAAGGAAAATATAAGCCATACATATGTTTGGTGATGAAATCCTTAAAATTTTCTTTGTGGTCATAACCTTCAATAGTCTCATCCTATTTTAAATCAAGGGATTGCAAACCCTAAGATACATCTATCAGGTGAACCATACTTCTCACCATGATGCATCTGAATATGAATGGATTTATAATGAATTGCTTCATTTTCTTATCTTCGAAAAATGGAGACCACTTCTTGTACTACTTACAGAATTCATTCATAAACAATTTACCAATCATGAACCTAGGAAACATATATGTCTTCCCCTCGAAACCAAAAAATCAATTGTATGTATTTATTTCCTGATAAATAAAGTCATGCTTCCCTCAAAGGGGGTCTCGAGCTTCTTCTATTAATCTTTATGGGGCATGATCAATCAACACATATCTAAATATTGCTACAAACCAATATTGAACTTTGTAAACACTAAAGGGGCCTTATGCCTCCAAAACATAGGATACCATAATGGAATGTGTTCTAAATCGACATGAACATCCCCTTTGGGAGCCAAAAGTTCAAACTTCTTAAAAAATAGGATTGCATATAACAAATATAAGGCCATAAATAATCTTTGGATCTTCTAAAAATTGGCCAGCTAGTGGGAATTCTCATTTGAAATTATCTCACCCCAATCAAAGATTGCACCCTTATTTACCACATAGTTCATAACATATAAAACATACCTACGAACCTTCAAGGTGCTTTCTTGACTAACAATCCTAGCAAAAATCCAAGCAACTTCCCGGTATGGCTCTATTGTTGGGTATGTTTTATATTTGTTTCCTCATAAAATGTGTCCCGTTTTTTCCCCATTTTTTGTATCGCCTCGATTTTCATGTCCATTGTTGGGTAGTTTTTTTGGCACATGGTTTTTTCCGATGGTTTTATATTTTCGGTTAAGGAATTAGGGTTGTTGACTAATCCAAGTCATTAGGTTAGGTTTTTGGATGTCGTTGGATCCTATATGTATATTGTATTGTAAACAATGTAGGAGTATGAATGAATATAGAATATGTTGGTTTTCCCGGTTTTGGGTTTCTAGAGGAAAAATCTCTGTGTAATGTGTTTATTTTCCATTATATATTTTTTGTTATTTCACTAAAAATATGTTTGCAGTAAATATTGCACAAGGTTAAAATCTACATTTGGTATCAGAGCTTTGTTGACTTCATGGGGATGCATTTGTGGTCAAGGGTTTGGCTTGGCACTATGATAAGCCTTGTTACAGTGGGGGATCTATGGTATTCATTTTTTAGGTGAAACGAAATGCCAAGAAGTTCGAAAATGGAGTTTGAGAAGTTTAATGGGAAACGTTTTGAGTTGTGGAAGATCTATTGGTTGACAAAGATCAGTGGGTCGCGATGGATCCAAGTACTGAACCTACCGGAACTTCAACAGATGTCTGAAAAAAGTTGGATCATAAGGAGAAGATCATAATCTGATTATGTCTCTCAGATTTTGTATTACCGAATGTGTCAGAGGAAGCTATAGCCAAATATTTATGGGATAAGTTGGGGAAGTTGTATCAGTCTAAGTCCCTAGTAAATAAACTATTCCTGAGAAAGAAGTTGTATAACCTGAGGATGAGATATGGAGACTCAATGTCAAAACACTTGAATGCCTTCAATATTGTGGTAAGTAAGTTAGTATCTATTGATATTAAAATTTCATACGAAGATAAGTGTATCAATTTATTGTGCTCTTTACCAAACTCATGGGGCAGTTTGGTTGTGGCCATAGGTAGTAATACAACTGCCTTGAAGTTTGATGAATTGGTCTCATCCTTGTTGTCGAAGGAGATGAGACAAAAGTACATGGAAGGACAGAGCACAGATCCATTATTTGCAAGAGGATGTTCCCAAGAAATAAATAGATATTAGTCCTAAAGTGGGAGATCTAAGTATAAGGGAATATCTAAGTCTCCTGGAAATTTTGTAAAGGTATGTTGGATATGTGGAAAAGAAGGGCACTACAAGAAGAACTGTAGATCCAAAGTTTAGAAATAGAAGGGATCTAAAGAATCTCCTTCTACATAACAAAATACCTCCAAGGAAGAAGGAGCAGATTTGTACCTAGATTCTTCAAGAAAAATGTAGATCATGAGGCATGGTTGGTTGACTCAGGTGCATCCTTTCATATGAATCCCTACGGGGAGTGGTTTTGTGAATATGAAAGGTATGATGGAGGTAATGTTTTCCTAGGTGATGACTCGACAACTAGAATCATAGGTAGAGGAAAAATCAAGTTGAGTCTCATATATGCAAGGATTAGAACACTACCTAGTGTTCGGTACATCCTAGGATTGGCCAGAAATTTGATTTCTGTAAGAAAAATGGATGATGCAGGAGTAAAACAAATATTTGAAAAGGAAACCTGCAGGATGGTTCGAGGAGAAATGGTTTTTCTTAAGGGATTTAGGTTTGGAACTCTATATAATATGAAAGGAATAAATATTAGTGATGGGTGTAACAGATCCATTGTTCCTGATATTGGAGTTGAAGAAGAAAGAACTCCTACAGTCTCTGGAGAAAAGGTTATGTTGTGGCATCAAAGATTGGGGCATATCAGAGAGAAGGGTTTTTGACTACTACATAGTAAAGGTACGGTTGAAGTTATTCCTAACTGCTCTATGGATTTTGTGGCACTACTAGCTATGAATTTTGATACCAAGGAAGACCAGGATTGGACAGAGTGTTAGACATACATGGATTTTTGGATGCAGACTAGGCTAGAGATATAGATCATAGGAGATCTACAAGCGGGTATGTGTTTAACCTGTTTGGAGGAGGAATCAGTTGGATGAGAAAAATATAGTCTGTAGTGGCACTTTCAACTACAAAAGTTGAATACATGGTAGCCACGGATGCAATTAAGAAAAAAGTATGGTTATAAATATTGTGTCCAGGTATTGGATTGGTACAACAAGCTGTAAGGATAGATTGTGACATTCAGAATGCATTTTTTCTAGCAAAGAACCTGACTTATCATTCAAAGACAAATCATATCAATGTTCAATATCACTTTGTGAGAGACATGGTTGAATAAAATAAAGTGTTTTCGATGAAGGTGGACACTTTGAAGAATGTTGAAAATTCATTAACAAAATCCATGAACACTGAGAAGTTCTCTTGGTGTAGAGGATATATGGGAATTGTTGCCCTGGATTGTTGACTATGTAACCCTGTAACCCCCTATATGCAAAGAAAAACAAGTGGGGGAATGGTGGGTATGTGTTATATTCTTTTCCTTGAGAAACGTGTCACATTTTTTCCTCATTTTTCATGTCACCTTGATTTTTCATGTCCATTATTGGGTGGTTTTTTCGACACATGGTTTTTGTCGATGGTTTTCTATTTCTGGTTAAGGAATTAAGGTTGTTGACTAATCCAGGTCATTGGTTTAGGGTTTTGGATGTTGTTGGATCCTATATTTATATCGTATTGTAAACAATGTAGGAGAATGAATGACTATAGAATATGTTGGTTTTCTCATTTTTGGGTTTCTAGGGGAAAAATATCTGTGTAATGTGTGTATTTGACATTATATATATTTTTTTCTTTTACTGAAAATATGTTTTCACTAAATATCGTACAAGGTTAAAATCTACATTTGTCAAGTAAGGAATGTCAATTTTGTAGGCCATGACATTCTTAGTGGTTGGATACATCAACCATTTCCTCTTAATATAAACCTTGTCTTCATTTGCATTCATGAAGGCATCTGTGTATTTAACCTTAAAAACCCAGGTTGGTGTAGGGATTCTTAGCATATTTCAAATACATGGGTGACTTTACATCTTCACTCACTATTGAGCATGGGCCCATTTTGGGAAAAAGGCTAATTTTAGAGAATAAAGTGAAAATAAGGAAAATATAGCTGACAGGAAAAGAAACACATGCAGATAAAAGTGCATGAAAAGGAGGAAAGCATGTGAGGTTCTCATGGAAGAAGATTGAACCATGCTTGGGTTAGGGTTTTGATAAGAGGATGTAATGGTTGATAATCCAAAAATAAGTATAAAGATGTACCTAGGAGGTCTAGGTCGAGGTTGTTCGAAGAGTTGGATAGGGTTCGATGTGATTGTAATTCCAGAATGTAAGAATGACTGTAAAATCCAAGGTTGTCTTGTAAGATGTTGAGTTGAAGAAAGAAAAGAATTTAAATCTTAAGGGTTATATCCTAGGCTAAGGATCCTGGTGTGATCTAGTCTGCCTCATTAAAGATCTTGATCCAACTGAGGGATAATTTTAATGCGTGCAGCACCATAGATGACAGAACAATAATAAAAGATCCCAAGGGACAGATCTTTGTGGACGTATCTGAGGAGGGGGTGAACCATGGTAGATTATGTGTTATGTGAATGATTCATTTCTATATATTTGTTTTTAATTATTAGATATTCGATGAATTTTTGGTGAGGTAGCTAGATCTTATTGTTTTACCTGCATGAATTATAATGACAGAGTACTTAACATAGATGGATGTTATAAGAAATAAATAAATATCACAAGGTTCAATTCCATATCCCCACTCATTCCCAAGATGCAAGCACCTGAGCATTACAACCACCCATAGAACTATCTCGGGTGAGACTGAGCAGTGCACCCCGTGTATTGTGTTGCCTGCTGGTTTTCCAAGAGGGTCGATAGTTTTAGAGGGTTGAATTGGAAACCATGGTAGATATGAACCTGGGTCAACCCAAGAGTGGTAGCAAGAGATAACTAACCAACAAATGGTTTTGTTATTGTCTAAAAATGCATGGGATTGAGTGAGAAGGATCCATGAAAGAATTGCAGAGAAAATGACAGAATAGAGGGGGATATTTAGACCATAGAACCCAACGAAGATGGAGATCGAAAGCCGGTTGAAAAAAAAGGACCTGGAATTTGTGTAGAAAGATAACAGAAACCCGAAGTTAACACCATGCAAATATCTAGACAAGTACATGTTTAGTGACCTACATGAGGTGTTTTTCTGCAATTTCCCGCATGTATTGTAGGAGTGGTTGTTGAGGCTGAAATATAATCATCCTATGAATAGGATCAGACACATCGAGTGGAACCCTATAGAGATTGTGCAGTTACAACAAGTAGACAACAAATTCACACACGTAGTGGATTTCTGGATAGACATTATTGTCACAGGCTTTATCACACAATTTGCAGTAGATATTGTGAAGTATTACAACTCAGCAGAGAAAGAGTTATTGAAGGGACCCAAAGGTAGGTATATCATATCGGTGTATACTTTCATCAATATTTTATTGTATAACAAAGGAGTAATGACAATGGCATCAGACATTTAAACTTCCATGTGTGCATGGAGGAAGGGGGGAAGCACTAACTAGAGCTGGAAGGATGGAAGGAGAAATGGAGAAGGGAAAGAAGGAAGCCATGGACCCCATCATGCTGGAGGAATATCACATCAAGAAGATAATGGAAACAACTGGAAAGATGCATAGTGGAGGACCCTACCAATATAAGATGAATAATAAGAAGAGATCCATAGTTGAGAGAGAAGGCTTGGAAAGTGATGAAGAAGGGGTAGAGGATCTCTATGTTGTGGAGAAGATTGAGAAAATCATGTGTGCAACTTATGAAACAAATAAAGGTGGTTCAAGGGCAAGATCCAAAGGTAGAACTCCCATCCATGTCAGTGTCAGTGTGGAACCCATCAACCCATGTGTGAATAATACACCAATAACAACACCACCATTTAGACAACTAAATTTTTGTGGAAGGAAGACAACGGGAAGTACATATCGTCAAGGAGAAACAAATGGAGGAGTCACTTCAGGAAGTAGTAGTCAAGTATCTACATCGCGCGAAGGTAGTAGTTCATCATTCAAGATGGCAGGACATGATCCCACCATCAGATTACYAGAATTCAAAGGAGAGGCATCTGAGAACCTTGAGAAGCACTTGTTTATCTGTGAGAAGATCTGGGAAACAAAATAGATCACAGATGAGGATACAAAACTTTAGCAGCTAGCTATTACACGAAGAGACCATGCACTAGATTGGTACATGATCTTGGTTGTAAACATCCCACCAGGAACAACAAGGACGATTGTAGATATTAAGAACCTCCTGATAAATGAAATTCCAAAATCCTAGTTCAGAGGATCAGTACATGAATGAGATGATAGAGATCAGACAGAAACCAAGAGAATATGTTTGGGAGATTGACCAGAGATTCAAAATATTAAAGGGAAATCTTAAGTATGTCATGACAGATATGCAACATAGACATCTAATTGTGAATTCACTACTACCATGCCTGAAATACCCTTTGAGACAATAGAAGTTTGAAACTTAGGTAGAGGCTCTGCAGGTAGCCTTACAACTGGAAGAGAACCAATACCAGAAGACATATCCAACAATAGAGGAGCTGAAGGAGGATCTGAAGAATCTAACATTTCAATTAAACCAGAACTGGGGTAAGGACAAAAGAGAATTTTTTTGGTGTACCACATGTAGGACAAAAGGACACCACAAGAATGAATGCCCAACTTTCGTGCAGTACATGGAAACAAGACTGCCAAACCCTTTTTCAATAGGAGGACTATGGTGTGAGATATTTAAGAAACAGATGCATGATCCATATCATTGTCCAATGATGCATAAATACCAAACAATGTTTAAGAGTTCATACTACAAATTTTGCAAGTCAGTGGACCATGATGAAAAAGATTTCAAGACAATGGAACTAATGAGGGAACGAACATCAGACACCTATAGGGTGTAGGAAGAAATGATGACAAGGAAATATGAACCACAGTTTAACCAAGTACTATCCCCATATAACACTAAGCAGCAACAGTATAACACTGTGAAACAACAATATAACAATGTGTAGTCATAGTACAATATCGCGCAGCCACAATATAATCTCGTGCAATATAATCAGGTGCCTCAGTACAATGCACCGCAAGGAGATCAAGTTGGATACAGAGGTGGAGGATGAGGTAGAGGAGGCTTTGGAAGAGGCGGAGGACTAGTTGTATGTCATAACTGTCAACAACCAGGACACTATGCATGAGAATGTCCACTTCCACCTGTGACATGTATGTGTTTTCGTGCATCAGACCATGACACAGAATACTATATGACACTATTGGGGAAGATCTAGGATAAGAGGAACCAGAACAATCAAAATGTATAGTGGATATCTAAAGAATCTAGAGAGGATGGAAGAAATATAAACATAGTCACACGTGGAGGAGCTAAAATAGGACCTGATGAAGTAAGACAATATCCAGCACAACACCAATGGGTTAAGAAGAATGTCGAACCATAGAAGTAGTTTGATGCACATAACAAAAAGAATACATTCAAGCAAGACAGACAAGAATTCTTGAAGCCAGGTATTTCATCTACATCAATTGTGCATCATACTCAGGACATACCAATTTACAAGATGCCTTCATCATTGGATCAGACTAATGAAGCACAACCTTTCAGACCAGTAAGTACCATAACGGATTTTTTACAATCTTGTGTTAAACTACTAAATGATCCATCATATGTTAAAGTATTACAAAATTTGGTAGAAATATGTAACACATAGGTAGAGAGGAATCTAGAGAATAAAATGGTTAATCATTTGCATACAAGGAGGAGGACAAGCAAAGAATTCAGATTGAATCCCAACATTGGAGATTTCAACATGGAGGATATTATACTGGATTTAGTCTCTGAAGTAAATGTGTTGCCCAAGAAGACATGGAAGTATGGGAGAGACCACACTAGGATATTCACTTGTTCAACCTAAGATAGAAAACCAACACAGAGTCCTTCCAATTGGAAGGCTTAAAGGAGTCACAGTCGACTTGGATGGAGTGCACACTCAGGCATACTTTGAAGTCATAGAAATAGTATATGGTACAAAACCTTATCCAACATTGCTTGGAATGGATTGGGAATTTGATAACCAGGCCATAATCAATTTAAAGACAATAAATATGACATCCAAGTCAGGAGATTAAAGGGATTTTGCACCATTAGACCCTTTAGAAGGAGAAAGGTTTGTAAAACCAACTTTTCTAGATTTAGAAGAGATAAACCAGTTGTATAGAACCACCGCAAGTGAAGAATATTATGTTAACTTGACTGTAGATGGAGTACTCATCTAGGGAAGCATCACATCATGTGCTTTAGACTCATATACAGGGTTCAAGAATTGGCAGCAAAGATTACATGAAGTGTCCACAAGAAGGTGTGCAAGAATAGGCCATGCAGTAAGATGGGTGGGTACAAAAATTAGAGAACCTCCAAGTTTCCATGGCTTCAACGATTTAGAAGAATTCCTAACAAGATACGAAGATGAGGTGTTAGAAAATCAGAGGCTATTATCTTTGAACATAGCACTCAAGGAAACACCTGCAATATGGTGGGGTGCATACAAGGAAACATTTAAGGACTAGTATCAATGCAAACGACTACTGCGAATCAGATTTGGCGTAGAAAAGAAGAGCATAATGACGCAGAGATATGATGGACAAGGGTCACCAATGGAACATTTGGAGAAGTGCATAACATTATGGATGATGACACCACTAGAAGAATGGCCTCATCACTTTATTCATACACTAGAAGGAATTCTAGAAAACGAGTATGTTAACCAGGAACTACACAAAGGAACTACAGAATGGACAGCATTGCAGAAGAATTTTGTGGTAACCTTCTCATTTGAACATGAGAACCTCAACATGGATTTAGCACTCAAGCAGATAAGAGGGGTAATATTCATCCAAGAACTAGAGGTGGAACTCATAACAGAATACCAACAACATAATAGATAGACAGTTAAGGAAATGTTGTCATGCTATCATGTGTAATAAGAAGCACCAGATGAAGATGACCCACGCAATATCCAAATTATAGAAATCGAACGAGAAAGAGAGGTGGATGGCCCATCCCTGGAATCATAAGTTTTTTCTGCATCGATCAAGGTCAAGAAAGTCAACATTGGGATAGTTGAGAATCTCAAAATGGCCAGCATTGGAGACTACTGGGATGAACAAACAATAGAAAGAATAATAGAGTTATTGCGCGAGTACAGTGACATATTCTGAAAAACCTTTACAGAGATGAAATGCATAGCAGGAGAGCTAGGAGAGATGAATATACCTCTCAAACATGAGGCTAGATCTGTCAGACAACGACCTTATAGACTGAATCCAATATATAAGCAAAAAGTGAAAGAAGAAATTGACATAATGTTGGAAGCTGGTATCATAGAACTAGTAGAAGAATCAGAATGGATAATCCCTATGGTAGTGCAAGAAAATAAAGGAGGGATAAGGATTTGTGTGGATATGACGAAACTGAATGATGCTTGCATACATAACCCTTTTCCCACCCCTTTCATAGATGATATTAGAGAATATGGGAGGCCAGGAAGAATACTCATTTACATATGGATTCTCAGGTTACCATCAGATCAAGATAGCTCCAGAAGATAGGTACAAGACTATTTTTTCCACAGAATGCGGCTCCTACTAGTATACAATCATGCCTTTTGGGCTGAAGAATGCACCAACTATATTTTCAAGGGTAGTAATAGTTGCTTTCGAGGAGTTCATACATTAGTTTTTGGAAGTGTATCTGGATGATTGGACAGTCTACATTCTATTGAAATATCATGTAAAGGCGTTAAGGTTGATGTTGGAAATATGTAGACAGTGTCAGATATCATTGAATATCAAGAAGTGCATTTTTGGGACACCTTTTGGAATATTGTTGGGACATATATTCTGTAAACAAGGGCTATTGGTGGATCCTTCTAAGATTGTAGTCATTGTTAATTTACCACCACCAAAATCAGTGCACCAGTTAAGAGCAACATTGGTACATACATGCTACTACATAAAATTTATAAAAGGGTATGTGTAGATCATGGTACCAATGGAGAAACTATTAAAGAAGGATACTAAATTCCAGTGGAATGAGGATTGTCAACAAGTTTTAGAAACTTTGAAATAGAAGTTGATAAAAACACCTATTATAGTATTCCCAGATTGGTAAAACACATTTCATGTGGATGTGGATGCATGATCCATAGCACTTGGAGCTATCCTAGCGCAACCAAGAGAAGGGGAATTAGAGCATCCTATAGCATTTGCAAGAAGAAATCTTTCAAAGTCAGAGAAGAATTACAATACTACAGAAAGAGAAGGCTTGGCAATGGTATATGCACTTTAGAAGTTTAGACATTATTTACTTGGAAAACACTTTAAAATGTTTGCAAACCATTCATCCCTCAAATACCTAATCAACAAGTCAGTGTTGGGGGGGTAGATCTGTACATGGTTATTGTTGTTTCAGGAATTTGATTTTGAAGTGATAGCCAAACCAGGGAAGTTGAATGCAAGACCTGATCACCTGTCAAGAATCACTAATTGTGAGGAACCTACAAATTTAGAGGTGAAATTCCCCGATGCACAGCTATTTTCAGTCCAAGTAGTTGATGAATATTTTGCTGACATCATTGAATACTTGAGTAGAGAGACTGTTCCACAATAATTTAACACTGCATAAAATAAAATATGGTATTTAGAGCTACAAACTATCAATTGATTGCAGGACACATACAAAATGGGCATAGACAACATTTTGAGAAGATGTGTTCTAGAACATGAAAAAACAAGAATTTTGGTAGAGGCTCATGAGGGAATAGCTGGAGGAAATTATGCAGGAAAAGCTATCGCGCAGAAGGTATTGCACACAGGACTATGGTGGCCGACCATTCACAAATATGCTAAGGATTATTGTTAGCGGTGTGATGTATGTTAGAGGGTTGGTAAACCTAATAGAAGGGATGAGATTCCCCTAAGGCCACAAGTAACCTTGCGAGTATTCGAAAAATGGGAAATAGACTTTATGGGACCAATTAACCCACCAACAAAAAGGTCAGGAGCAAGGTATATCATTACTGCGACATAATACTTAACAAGATGGGTAGAAGCAACACCAGTAAAAGATTGTAGCACAGAGACATCAACATATTTCATGTTTGAGAAAGTGATCACTAGTTTTGGATTCCTGAGGATTTTGATGAGTGACCAAGGTATTCACTTTATCAACAGTACTATCAAGGCTATGACTAAGGAATTTGAAGTCTACCATCATAAGAGCACACCATATTGGAAGCCTTTAATAAGATCCTATAAAATTCCTTGACAAAGATCTGCAATTTTAATAGGGACAATTCAGACTTGAAGATACCAGAAGTATTGTGGGCATATAGGACTACATGAAAAAAATTGACAGGACAGACACCATTCAGGTTAGTGTATGGACAAGAAGCAATGGTATTGTTATAATTTATAGTACCTAGTCTACACGTCGCAACAATTACTAACATGAAAGAACGAGGCACAGTAAAAGAAAGGATAGGTCAGTTGATGGAGATGGAAGAAGATAGGATTCTAGGAGGATTTCACCAAGAAGTACATAAAGAAAGAGATAAATCTTGGCATGATAGACATATCAAGAGGAATATTTTCAATAAGGGAGACCTAGTCTTGGTATATGACAGTAAATTTCTTCAGCATCCAGGGAAATTTGAATGCTTTCATTGGGACCATATGAAGTGAAGATTGTCACGGATGGGGGATTTGTACAGTTGAAATATTTGGGAGGTACAAAACTGAAAAGAATGATCAATGGGAGTCGACTGAATTTGTACAAGGACAATCGACCTCCTAGTATTTAGAAAGTTACAACGCAGTAAGAAAATATGTACATATTGTATTATAGTAGAAGTTAAGAGAGATAAAGTGAGAAATAAATAAAAAGGAGAAAAAGAATAAAATCCATAAAAAGTAAAAAGGGGATAAAACTACAAATAGATCGAGAGGCATGGAAGGTTTTGATAGAAGAACTGGTAGAATAAATAGTGTGCTGCAAAAAAACTAGTGATTGAAAACACTGCACGCATGAGAGAATTTAACGAGTAGAAAGGCACAACATGCAGGAAACACAAAAAAAAGTGAAAACATGACAAATGTCACTTCTTCGTCCTGTTATAAAGTCACAAAAAGGGGGGAACGACTTAGTGTATTATTTTCTAAAGAGTAGAATGCAGAGTCGAGTGGTAGAGAAAGAGAGGGATAATTTGTGATAGAACCTGGAGATTTAGAAGTCTACAGTCCGAATTTCATCAACATGTCACAATCGAGAGTTGGAGCATCGAGAAGAAATGGACAAAACATGCAAAGTAGTACCCGGGTGCCACAAACCGGAACACATGAGATGCCAAAGTTGTGTATGTGGACGAAATCCACACACTAGAGTATGAGTCGACCACAATGCATGTAGAGGAGGAGAAAAACCCCGCACTGGAGGTCGAGCAACCATAAGAGGACACCGAAAGAAAGGACTCTGATGTGTCTAGGGGAAAAGGGATGCAGCAAGAAGAATAGGCCATGGGTTCGACTCAATGGGTCCCAGAACCAGAAGAATAGCAGAGAATAGGGCTCCAGGATATACCAGTAGTTGGGGTATCATGCCAACAAGGGAAAAAGAATGTGTGAGCAGAAAGTAGTGTGCAAGGTGTACAATGCACACAGGCAGAACTAGCAATAGTAATGTCGAAAATCCATGAAGTTGTTAAGTTCGATGACGAAATGATAGGAGGATTTGATGCCCTCAAATACTTCAACCACGATGTGCCTAATGCAATAAATTATCAAACCACGATGTGCCTAATGCAATAAATTATCAAACTTCGTAGCACAGAGTTACCTAGAGTGCATAGGAGAAATCCCATCAGGTGCACCATTGTTGGAGCATGCGCAGTGGATCCTAGGGCTGTACAATACATGCATAATGAACTTATTGTATATACTGCACTTTGGGTGTGGTAAACACATAACAGACGTGTAAAGCAGTTGTTAGCACGGGTGCTTGGAGGAATCTTATGGATGTATAGGCCAGTGCCTATTAATCTTGATCTCATTGCAACAATCATAGGGCTACCCATGGATGGGGAGAAATCAGAAAAATACTTGGAGGATAAAACTAAGGAGAAATCCATTTCAGACGAAATCAAAGATAAATACGGCACAGAGAGGGGTAATAGGGGAATCGAGATCAACGACATCAATGATCCTACGACACAGTTTGCAACACAATTTTTAGGTTGCAAGTTAATGTGCAAGTGTAGGAAGGAGTAAGTACCCATAGGAGTAGTAGCAGTTGTGACACAGTGCACGAAGGGGAGCTCGATAATCTAGGCCCCATATCTATTAAATTCATTTCTAGAGGACTGAAAGGACGCACAAAATTGGGGCTCTAAGTTCCACTATTTGTGGTTACTCATATTCATTACACTCATGGGATGGCAAGAACCCACCTACAGTTTGTTGTTTCCAAAGACATGAATATGTGTCGTGGTGCACTACACATCTCTTCACAACACAACAGATCCTAAGAAGAAGAAACTTAACAACGACGTATTCATGTTTTACCTAACAGAGATCCATAACATGTTAGCAGATATGTAGAGGATTCCAACATAAATTGTCTAGGAGTTTGCACAAATAGTGAACTTCCTGACATCACTCCATAGTATGTGGCTACAAGAAAAGAGGGATCTAGACAAGGAGTGGTTGCAGCTGAAGTACTGCATGACAATGCAGGACATTCAGATGGAGGTCTAGGAATGACCCGAGGAGCAGAGAATGCCAACAATCCCAAAGACGGTGCCAAGAGGAAAAACTAGGATGCAGGACAAAGAATAAATCACAGTGTGGTTCTAAACAGGGACTACAACGCACGGAGCAGGCAACAAGAGAAGCGGCAGGACAAGTGTGCATAGAATAAATGAAAATAGAGGCACAAGAAATTTCCATGGAAGAAGGAAAGAATAAATCACAGTGTGGTTCTAAACAGGGACTACAACGCACGGAGCAGACAACAAGAGGAGCGACAGGACAAGTGTGCATAGAATAAATGCAAATAGAGGCACAAGAAATTTCCATGGAAGAAGGAGAAGGGAAGGCTACAGGAATGGATACACAGATGCCAGAAGCATCCGAGCCATCAGAGGCCCAAAGGAAGGGGAGCAAGCAAGTGGCTCCAAAAATAAGGCCAAGGCCTACAATAAACCAATGGAAACATCATTGATGGTAGATGATGTGGAGTTGATAGCCACAACAGTGGAATATCGACTCTGAGAGGTGTGGGAAAACGCCGAAAATAGCAAGGCTTCAATTTTGGAGAAAATATAAGAAGTGAAAACTATGTTGGAGCAGTTGAGGATCAGGTCAGAACAACAACAATAGAAGACAACAATGCCAGCTAAAGAAGGGGCACTGGTTGGATAGACAGTGCAGATCACGGTGTAGGGGAGCATAAATTTTATCATCACTCATGAGATGTTGTTTATGGATGAGAAGACAAAATAGAGGCCCCTGAAAGACATTGAGATGTTAGACTTGGCATTGTCCAAGATTCCAACTAAAGTGATATATAAATTACAAGTGAGCATCACGCAAGAGATTCAGTACAGAGAAAGGTTTGATGCGATGAACTTACAATTGGTATAGGAAGACAACACTCCCTGAAGGAGGCACTTATCTAGGAAGGGCAGGAGAAAAAGATGGTGCAACAAACAGTGGACAAGATGGAGAACCAAATTCAAGCAGTATTTCAAGCTATCTTGGACAGTGAAGGAGTACAAAAAGCCTCATTGCAAGAGAAAATGAGAAAGATAGTGTAGACTCTGAAATAGTATAAAGAACATATCAAAGAACTAGAGGATTGTGCAGTTCCCACGACTCCTCCAGAAGTCAGAGTGCAAAGAAAGCAGGATGCAATAGCTTCTATAGAGAACAACACGTAAAACATACACAGAATGAAAGAGTTGTTGGAGAAGAGTGCCCAACTATGGAACATATTTTAGAGGATGGGAGCTTACAAGAGCTGCAGGGGAAGGAGGAAAAATTGCATGCAGCAATGGAAGATGTCAAACAACAACAGAGGACAATGTCATTGTCGAAGAAGATCAATACGACCATGGAAATGAATAATTTACAAGCCAAGGAGAAGGTAGTACAAGCGCAGAAGATGGTGCGACATGATCAGTTGGAGACCCTGCAAGAAAAGGCAGAGTTGTTGGTCATCAATATCGATGCATCAAATATGAACATAGATCGAATAGGCTTGGAAGGGGGATAACAGCTACAAAACCAAGTTACCGCGCAGCTGGTGGAAAACATGGTCAGAAGGAGCAGTCAAGCTCAGGCGCAGTGTCAAAGAATAACTGAATTGTATGACGCCCTGGCACAAGCAGTGATAGATGTTGGAGTAAGGAAGTGACTTGGAATGAGTCACAATGTCAATGTTGGGGGCTTGTTGGTCGTAGAAGGATAATTTTGGAGAATAAAGCGCAAATAAGGAAAATACAACTGGTAGGAAAATAAGCATGTGCGGAGAAAATCGCATGCAAAGGAAGAAAGCATGCGAAGCATGCATGCAAGAAGACTGAACCATGCTAGGGTTAGGGTTTTTCTAAGAGGATGTAGTGGTTGATGAGCCAAAAATAAGTATAAAGAGGTACGTAGGAGGTCTAGGTCAAGGTTGTTCGAAGCATTGGATAGGGTTTGGTGTGATTGTAATTCCATAATGTAATAATGACTATAAAATCTAAGCTTGTTTTGTAAGTTTTTGAGCTGAAGAAAGAAAAGAGGTTAGATCTTGAGGGTTAGATAACAAGCTGAGGAGCCTGGTGTGATCTAGTCCACCTCATTAAATATATTGATCCAACTGAGGGAGAATTGTATTGTGTGTGGCGCCATAGATGAAATAACAATAATAAAAGATCCCAAGAGCCATGTCTTTATGGATGTAGCCCAGGAGGGGGTGAACCACAGTAGCTTATGTGTTATTTGAATGATTCATTTCTATATCTTTGTTGTTAATGATTATATCTTAGATGAATGTTTGACGAGGTAGATAGATCTTATTGTTTTACTTGCATGAATTAGAATGACAAAGTACTTAGCATAGATGGATGTTACAATAAATAAATAAATATCACAAGGTTCAATTCCATATCCCCACTCATTCCCAGGTTGCAAGCACTTGAGAGTTGTAGCCACCCATAGAACTATCTCGGCTGAGACTGCACAGTGCACCCCGTGTACTGCATTGCCTTTTGGTTTTCCAGGAGGGTCGATAGTTTTAGAGGGTTTTGTTGTAAACCATAGTAGATATGAACCTAGGTCATCCCAAGAATGGTAGCAAGAGAGAAATAACCAACGTTCACTTTCAAAATGTGGTTCTTAGAATTGAAATTTTTGGAATACCCATGGGTGACCTCTCAGAAATTATATAATTCATTTGAAACTAACCTTAGAAAAACCTAACGTCCATAATTTACAATATTTGTACAATATCTCCTCCATCTCTAAATACTACCTATAAGTTGAAGACCAATGAAATTCCTTATCTTGTTGAGCTAGACTATTCAATGTATCTCCACAATAAGGTTCACGACCCTTTCTAATGTTTATTTTTCTGATTCTTAGATCTTGATAGTTATTGCCTTATGATTTCAAAACAAGATTCACTTGCATACCATGGTTATCATAGAATAACTATACACTGAAAATCTCAACTATAACAATGCAACAGAAATAGAAATATCTAGAAATATTAACCATGCAGAGTAGACACAAGAACACAAGAGTTTATCCTAGGAAACCCAACCTTGGGAGAAAAATCCAGCAACCTTTCTTATATAAGAATTCAATCTAAGATATTACCAGTACATTACCATCACCAAATCAAAATACCATGCAGAGAAGATCCTCCCCAAGCCTAGTGTCTCCAAGAGATATCACCTCAGTAATATTACCAAGAATAACCAAGAGAATGATCATCCAAGCCTAGTGCCTCTCCCAGATAGCGCATAAGTAAGTAGACCAAGAACTAAAACGAGGAAGATACAACTAGATAGTGCACACTACAGAAGGATTATTGTGTTTGTCTTTCCAAATGAAATGATCTAGCATGTATTTCACTTTGGTTCTTCAATTTCAATTTATTATTTTTTATCTTTTACTTGTGGGGTCGACTTCTCTTCCTAGGGATTCTTTAATGTTCAGATGGGTCTTCTTGTACTTCCTTGTGGAGAATGATTTCCCGAAGTTTTAAAACTTCAACACTCCCATTCAACAAGGGAGGAATTCTCCATACTTGGATTTCTTCTATCATAGAAAGGTTTTCCTTGAGTCTAGTTGATGTAGTCTTCTTTGGAATGCACTGAGTTGACGTATGCTTCTCCCACATAGCACATAGTTTATGTATGCTTCTCCCACATAGCATCTAAAGTATCCAACTGTGCTTTTCAAGTCACATGATCAAGGATATAGACAACACTTGATTCATTCTCCTTATCCAAGTCACATGGCCATCAAAGGAGAATGCTAGATGCTAATACATGGAGGACATCAACACCCTAGGCTACTCTCCTTAGCCAAGTCACATGGCCATCGGAGGAGAGTGTCTTCCTAATGCTAATACTTGGAGAACATCAACACCTTAGACCATTTTCCTTAGCCAAGTTACATGGCCATCAGAGAAGAATGTTTATTTGATGCATATGTACCTTATGTCTCTGTCAATCCTTGTCAAGTCACATGATCAAGGATAAAGACTACACTTGGGCCATTCTTCTTAGCTAATTCACATGGTCATATGAGAAGAATATACCATTCTCCTTAGTCAAGCCACATGACCATCTAAGGAGAATTTTTTTCATTCTCCTTAGCCAAGTCACATAGCCATCGGAGGAGAATGCCAGCCCAATACTACCATATGGAAAAGCATCAACACCTCAAGTCTTTTTCTATCCTTGTCAAGTCACATGATAAAGGATAAATACTATGCCTCGGTCATTCTCCTTATCCAAGTCACATGGCCATCTGAGGAGAATGTATGCCCAATGCTTCCCAAAACATCAACACTCCCTCTTAGTGAGGGAGATATTATGCATCATGCCAAGCTCGTCTCTGTATACTTGAGCTTCACTACTCCCTTCTATATCATGGTTCAGATGAACTACAATATGTTCATCTTTGGATATGTATTGGAGATTTATTTTTCCCTTCTGCACCATGTCTACAATGAAGTCATGTAAGAAGATTCTAAATCTGAACTGCTTCATGACTTGTGACACTAGCTGCGACATGCTCTATCTATGTTGTATTGAGTGCTATATATACCTTATTTCCTAAATTCATAACTTTTCCCAAGTTGAAGAAGTATCCCAAGGTGCTCAATCTATCTATTGCGCTCCCTGCCCAGTTAGAATCTGTATATCCCTTCACTTCACCATCTGAGACATATCTAAGGCCATATCCAATTGTACCATGTAGGTATCTCAACACATGGTTTGATGCAACACAATGGTAGTGTCTCAAATCTACTATAGACTGGCTCAAGGTGTTCATTACAAGGAAAATGTTTGACATAGTGTTAACCAGGTACATCAAGAATCCAATTCACGGCCTATACATTGTAGGATCCACCAAATATGAATCTGAAGTAGAATAACTCAACTTCTTCAGTTTTTTCTCCATAGGTGCAATGGACTTGCAATTTGTCATATCTAACCTCATCGGTGTCCCCTGACTGAGGAAGATATCATATGATCTCTGTCACACCTCCAATCCCAAGAAATAGTACATCTGTCCAATATCCTCCACCTCGCACTCTTGAGGTCAACTCCGTCTTGCACTTGACAATAAGCCACTCTGCTTCGGATCATGAGCACCAAGATCAACATATCACCATCGACAACCTTATGGTAAAGGTTGAAATATGCATCATTTTTTGTTAAAACCAAGCTAACAAAGTATCCATCAATACTAGAGTACCATGCTCCCTATAAAACATGACTCCTTCTGAGTCTGTACAATCTTTGGAGCCATATTCTCTTTTTGCATCTTCTAACCTGCTCTAAAGTTTAATATCCTATGAATTTTCCTAAGAGGTTGTTCATCCCTACTATATTATGAGGGTTGACTCCCTCTAAACTCTAGCTCCCTTTGAGATGGTACTTTGTGGGGCCATATACCTCACCACTGGTGGAGCCACCTACTCCTCCTCATAACTGATTCGTTTCATATAACTCGAGAACATCAGAGGTCATTTTCTCTCCCTGAAAGTGTCAATGAGAGTTGCATGCCTCTCTGCATCCTGTAAAGTATCATGAAATCATGTTGGCATCTTCCTGGTCACTATAACATCTCTAGGTATATTCACTAGCTCAGTTGTCTCTACTAACTCCTCCTAATAGTTTGAAGGACGGAAAAATGGATTGTATGGTCATCCTTCAGGGCCTTCTAATCCTCACTAGCAATCTCCATGTGAGACACTCTGTATCCCACAAAAGTATCCTTCTTCCAAAGGGTTCTAACTTCGTCCTCTTCGCCTTCGATACATGGATGTATATTGTCATGTACACAAATCTATATTTGGATAGTTTGCTCCATATCTAAAAATAGAAACCATCTAATATGTTTCCTCCTACAACCATCACTATAGCTCCCTTTCAGAGCTATCGCCTGTGACCTGCCCAGAACAAGAGAAATAATAAGGGAAAATAGTAGACAAGAACAACATTCTTATGCTAAGGAAATAGGAATAAGAACCAAAAAAAAAGAATAGAAACAATCGTCACTATAACACCCTCTCAAAGCTATCACTTGTGACCTGCCTGGAACAAAAATAAGAAATAAGAGAAAGAGTAAGAACAAGAACAACACTTCTCTAGTGTTGTTACCAATCATTCTTCAGTAGTGACCTTCCAGGAACAAAAAAAGAACATCTCCATGGTAACCTCCATGCAATTTACAAGGTAACCTACCTTGAACAAAGACAACAAACAATAACATCTCTTAGAAGAGATCAATGTCATGTTGTAAATAAGTGCATCAATAGTACTAAATATGAGCATTTGCATAATGATCATAATAGTAGTGTTAGGTAGTAATAGGCCTCTAAAGGTTGTTGTCAATATAGCTACAAAATTTTATTGACATACAAAAAGTGTTAAACTTGATATACTTAAAAAGAAAGAAAATCATAATGCATCAATCAAACCTAGAACCTAGAGTCTTAATTGCTAGGGAGGGTGTGTTATTCCTCTGAATGCACTAGATCCAAGATCACTTTGGGTCATTGCTTGGACAAGGTCCTTTGTACATCCCCCAAAACACCCTCATACTCTGCTAAATGATATAACTTGGAAACATATACAAATACATACCTCCGTAATTTGTATCACCATCCATCTTGTCTTCTAATATGAAACCGGATACCATCTTGACAAGAAGAAGTTATAATGTAAATCATAAGGTTCAATGTTAGGAAAAATGTCAATAGCCTAAAAGAATACCCTAAAATTTCAATTTTGATGGATTGTCAGTCTATGAAGTGTAGTATGTACACTAGGGCAAGGCAAGCTAGTCTATGCTAAAATTATTCCCTACTCAACCCAATAATTTTCTCAGCAAGCTTTACAAAATGTTGTTGCAATTGTCGTAGTGGGTTTTAGGGTGAAATTTCAACTTTCACCAAACTGAATTCTAATAGGTGCACTGAATGCACAGGAGCAAGGTGAGTTGATCAATGGTGGAATTAGATACAATGAATTCTCAATAAGTTCTCAACGAGTTTTACAATTTCATGTCTTCACAGTAAACTGTGTAGAGGTAATATTTCAACAAAGCTCCGATACCATGTTGATTTTTTTGATTCTCAAATATTGATAGTTATTGCCTTATGATTTCAAAACAAGATTCACTTTCATACCACAGTTATCATATTATAAGTATACACTGAGAATATCAATCATAACAATGCAAAGGAAATATCAAGATCTAGAAATATTAACCATGCATAGTAGACACAAGAACACAAGAGATTATCCTAGGAAACCCAACCTTGGGAGAAAAACCCAAGAACCTTTATTATAGAATAATTTAGACCAACATATTACTAGTATATTGCTATCACCAGATCAAAATACCATACAGAGAAGATCCTCCCCAAGCCTAGCATATCCAAGAGCCATTGCCTCAATAATATGACCAATAATAAAGAAGAGAAAGATCCTCCAACCCTTGCACCTCTCCAAGATAGTGCATAAGCAAGTAGACCAAGAACTACAACTGGGAAGATGAAATTGGCTAGTGCGCACTGCAAAAGGAGAACTTTGTACGTCTATCCAAATGAAATGATCCAACCTGTATTTATATTAATCCTTTTCATGTGGGGCCGTGTTATCCATGATTTTGGTCATCATGATGGTGTATTGATGATGGTGTACTCAGGCTCCTCATAAGAACTTTCTCCTGAGAAAAGTTATATTCATCTCTTCCCAGAAAACTCATTTTTGAAGAGAGTTCACGGGTTGCTAGTATCCCAGGGTGTGAGAATGACCCATTCTTGTAGGCTGCCTTAAGATGGGGTCTGAACTTCTCACACTGTGTAACATAGCTAGGGTGTGAACCTTCTCTAAAGCATGGAAAAAGATGAATTCTCGATGGTTCTAGAAGGGAATCTTCTATAAGAATGGGTTGGAATTCGAATGGTTATCCTTGTACTGGATTCCCTGATATTGTGGGATCATTCTTATCTAAGTAACCATCTCATTCTCTCCTATATATTGATGGAATTCTCATGGAAAAGGTTAAGCAAGATTCATTGGAGAATTGGTGAAAGAATTGTGTGAAGAACTTATCTTGAACAGGAGCTTGGAGACTCTAGCAAGTCTATCAAGAGGTTTTGATCTTCTTCATGCAAGGATTGAGAAAGTGTGTGTGTTGGAGCCAAGATCCATCGAAAGGAAGCTTGCGACATCAAGGCGATCAGGTTGTAATATTTACTTTCAATTAATATGATACAGTGGCATGTCCCTTTCCCATAAAGCTATTCTCACTTTATTGTGTAATTCCTTGATCATACACATAAGTTGATAGCTGAATATATTTTTCTATCTTCACTTTGGTTGGTTTGTGTTGTCTTGGTCTTGACCTCACGAGAGCACTGGAGCGAAGCGGGAGCAACAGAGACCATAGGAAGCAATACTAAGGTATGTTACTTGTTCCTTCCTACTAGATAATTCAATGGTCAAAGCTTAGGGAAAGAGTCATGTCCTGTCCTGTTTTTTTCTAGATCCAGGTGGATCTAGGGAGATCTGTTATTGTCTGCACCTACTGATTAGTCCGATAACAAAATTGGCGACTCTGCTGAGGATCATAACCCGTTTTCTTGTGGTTTTTGGTATTTTTCCTTGGCCATTTTATCTTGTCTTACCCTTCTCCTTTCATATCAATCTCTCAGTCTTCAGGATACCCTGCTAGACCCTCTGGGTCTAGAGGCCTCTTCAAATTTTGTGTCTTTTTCCAAGAATTTGACTAGTTTCAGAGGTTCTCGCACTGCACTCCACAGTATCCTGTGAGAACATATTGAGTTCGCACCCTGCCTTGAGGTTTAGTGTGAGGTTCTCACACTCTGCTCAAAGCTCACCTGCAAGAATCACCTATTCTCGCACTGTGTAACACTCTCAGCCTGCGAACCCATTTTTTTCAAATTTTTTCTGTAAGGCTTTGACATAATCCACTGCTCAGATCAGTTTAGGTGCCTCAAAATATTTTCTTGGACCCTTGATTGATGTTCTATTGTCTTCGTTTCTTGTGTATGAACAGTCTTAGGATTTCAAAGGCTCTTCCTGTCACATTTTTCTTGACTTTCATTTCTTGACCTTACTTGGTAAAGCTATACTCTCTGATTTCAAAATTTGAGTGTGCTTGTCTGGTTAAGGACCGGGGATCGGTTGAAAGTTGAGTTTCATTATCTTTATCATTTGTCCATTGTTTGAAAGATCATTTTTCTTATGAAATTGAAAAGACTAGATTGGTTTGCTTGTTATTTTTGTTTTCATTGAAAGAGGGGTTTTTGGCCTCAAATAGTGGAAAAGTGAAAATGATATGGTAAAAGAGTTTTACTCCTTTATATTTACTTTTACCATGTTATTTGGTTTTTTATGATTATTTATCTATTAAACCTTAATCCCTAATGCCCCTTTTGAGTATAACTTTTGCAAGCGTAACGAATTCGATGTTTATGTACAGGGATGTAAACATATTTTTTCTTTGTCATCACGTGTTTTGATTGTTTTTTATGGTTTTTGTATAAAACCTCGAGTGTGGTCTTTTTCCATTCTCGCGCTCAAAAATACATGAGAACGCGATCAAGCATACTTTTATCACTTTTTCGGGCTCAACAAGGTTATACAAAAAGGAACCCCCCTGGAGTCCTCTTTAAGCTCTTTTCAGACTCTCTAAAAATGAAAAGATAGTCGAGTGACCTTGCTATTTTCACACTCGATAAAGTATCTAAAGAAAGCATCTGGTGAGTGATAATTTATCTCTTTTTCGGTCTCATTAGACTACTTTACGAAAAAGGAGCTGAGAGAGTTCTCTTTTAAGTGTTTTTCCAAACTCTATAATCATGAAAAACCTTCAAGTTTTCTATCTCTGGACTCATTAAACAAACATTGACAGACCCGTGATGGGACCAAACCACTCCTTCTTAGGGTTCGTTAAACATACTCTGAAGGATTTATCCAAAGGATAAGCTTATATCAACAAACACATGTTATCCTCCTCAATCTTGTGTAAAAATAAAGAGGTACTCGCCAGAAATGGTGGGGAAAAATTTGGGAAAGGGATATGTTATCATCTTCATATTGATTGGAAGTAACTGTCGCTCTTGAACATGACACCCCCTATTCATTATATTTGAAGCCGGTTTGGGAAATCCATTTGTCTCTCATTCGATTTGCTACAAGGTCATTCCCTGTGTCCTCTTTGAGTCAATGTTGTCAAATCATTGGTCGTGTTGTTCATATGTTCAAGAGAATTCCATCTGAAACCTCTATTGAGTCAGCCATCTCCAGTTGTCCATTCTCTCTGTGTCGTCCTTCCCTGTGTCCAGTTCAATTTACATCATACTCTGTTTCACCTTCAAAATCTGTTACTCATTTCGTGTCAATGATGGGGGATACATCAAGGCCCTCCTGTGACAAGTTTTGTTCCATCAACTTTAGCTCATTATCCAGAAACAAGACTTAGAAATTCTTTGGTACCTTGGAACTTGCATGCCTCAATGGCAGGTTTCCTCGCTTTCGACAGTGGGTTTACATCATTGACCCATGATCGAAAGATTCCATCAGATGTTCGACTTCAACTCACTCATTCACACTCGATGGATTGTACTAGAGTACCTTGGGAGTCATTGACATCAATGGTGATTTCCCTCGCACTTTTTAACGGTTTCATCAATGACCGGTAATCAAGTGGTTTCTGCCATGTTCGACTTCAACACATGTAATTACATGGTTAGATTCGTACTTTTGGGTGACGAGATTGAAGACCCTGGATATCATCTCTTTGTCCAGGTTGTGATGGAGTATGTATAATTTGTGACGCATAGATCAACTTTGTATGTCCCGTGGCTATGTCGTCTTAATTTGAAATTTCTCGCATAGATCCACTGTGTATTCCTGGTGGCTGTGCTATATTTTGACAGCATGGATCCACAGTGTATGATTGGTGGCCATGACCTATGTATACAATGTCATCCGTCTGTGATCTGAGTATGGGAATGCCTACCTCAGAATTGGTATATATGATATTCTACAGATGCTTGGTTGTTCACAGGTTTCCAATTAGGTGCGCTCCTGGTTTCCGACACACACATGTAGCTTACAAAGTCTTTCAGTTGTCACTGATTCCAGCCTCATACTTTGGGGGGAATTCTATTATCCATGATTGTGTTCATCATGATGGTGTATTGATGATGGTGTACTCAGGATCCTCATAAGAACTTTCTCCTGAGAAAAGTTATATTCATTTCTTCCCAGAAAACTCATTTTTGAAGAGAGTTCGCAGGTTGCTAGTATCCCAGGGTGCGAGAATGACCCATTCTCGCAGGTTGCTAGTATCCCAGGGTGCGAGAATGACCCATTCTCGCAGGCTGCCTTAAGCTGGGGTGCGAACTTCTCGCACTGTGTAACATAGCTAGGGTGTGAACCTTCTCTAAAGCATGGAAAAAGATGAATTCTCGATGGTTCTAGAAGGGAATCTTCTAGAAGAATGGGTTGGAATTAGAATGGTTATCCTTGTATTGGATTCTCTGATATTGTGGGATCATTATTATCTAAGTATCCATCTCATTCTCTCCTATATATTGATGGAATTATCATGGAAAAGTTTAAGCAAGATTCATTGGAGAATTGGTGAAAGAATTGTGTGAAGAACTTAGCTTGAACAGGAGCTTGGAGACTCTAGCAAGTCTATCAAGAGGTTTTGATCTTCTTCATGCAAGGATTGAGCAAGTGTGTGTGTTGGAGCCAAGAGCCATCGAAAGGAAGCTTGCGACATCAAGGCGATCAAGTTGTAATCTTTACTTTCAATTAATATGATACAGTGGCATGTCCCTTTCCCATAAAGCTATTCTCACTTTATTGTGTAATTCCTTGATCATACACATAAGTTGATAGTTGAATATATTTTTCTATCTTCACTTTGGTTGGTTTTTGTTGTCTTGGTCTTGACCTCACGAGAGCACCGGAGCGAAGCGGGAGCAACAGAGACCCTAGGAAGCGATACTAAGGTATGTTACTTATTCCTTCCTACTAGCTAATTCAATGGTCAAAACTTAAGGAAAGAGTCATGTCCTGTCATGTTTTGTTCTTGATCCAGGTGGATCTAGGGAGATCTATTAGTGTTTGCACCTACTGATTAGTCTGATAACAGGCTGACTTCTCATTCTAGGTCTTCAATTTCACTTTATTATTTTATGTCTTTTATATGTGAGGCCAACTTCTCTTCCCGAGGCTTCTTTAATGTTCATATGGATCTTCTTGTACTTCCTTGTAGAGAATGACTACCCAAATTTACAAAACTTCAACATCTAGAGACCATCTATGATTATTCACCTTTTAACTGTAGAACCCTAGGCAAGATACCCTAATAAATAACAAATAACAAGCTATCAAATTTATCCATATATCCATGAAATATGTGTGGCATGATGTTCTTCAATAAATTCTCACCGCCCTAGATATTTGATATTATATTTTAAGGAACCCTTTTGAATATGGGATAGTATTCCTTAAATGCAACACAATGACCATGTCGGCAAGACATAAATGAAAATGAGCAAAGTCGGAGGTAGGAATTGCCCACATTTTGCATGCCAAATGCATGAGCAAGGAACTCAATGATTCAAGGGTATCTTCACTCCATACTCCCTTAAGCATGATGTGAATGCATAATACAAGTTCGTGCACAAGGAACAAATTGGAAAATTCCCACATGCGGAATGTGGTATACGGGCTACGGATGCAAAACAAAAGGTCAAATATATGGTTGACTCTGCACTCCGTGTTTAGCATGTGAAATGTAGAATGCAAATAACTGACTCAAATACTTGTAAAATGGAGATTCAACAAAAAAATCATTAACAAATATTAAATTTGCAAATCAATAATTGATATGTTAGTATGAGTGGAACTTTCTTATTTCGGCTGTATTTGAGTATTAATAATTTGTTCTATATGGTCATAAGGATTTTGTTTCAACTTAGTTTCTAATTTGCACTTCAATTATATTTGAGTATTAATGGCTTGTTCTATATGTCTATAAGGTTTTTTTTACTTCAGTTATATTTGAGTTTTAATGGCTTGTTCTATTTTTTGGAACTTAGTTTTTTTTATTTTTAATTTAGTTCATTTTAGTATTATTCTTTTCTTTTTTTAAATGAAAGTAAGGATTTTGTTGCAACTCAATTTCTAATTTGTATAGTTATATGTTTTATAATGTGTTTTCCAAATATAGAATATGTCATTTTAAATATTCTAGATAACAAAATTAAATGATATTTCCTTGCTTTGAGTTCTTCCTACATGATTTCATGCACACATTAGGGAGATTATGAAGTGGAGTTTTTTAACAAGGTTTAACATAGGAAAATAATTTGGGGTTTTGGAAAAAAAAATTACTTGCTAGTTTTTTATGAGCATTTTAAAAATAATAAAATTTGCATTGTTGAAAAATCCCTTAGAAATGTGGATTGTGTTACCACAAGAAGGATAGAGAGACTGGATTCATCACTTGGTTTTAGGGGAAAAATGAGTAACTCTATGAGAGAGGAAGAGAGGAAGAAAAGAGAAGGGAGAAAGGCCTCTAGATTAATTAGGGTTTTGTTAAGTCCTAATGTTGGCTCATTACCCCTTAATTAGGGCATATTATATTAGTAATTTTATTTTATTTATGTCGGCTTTAGGCCATTAGTTGTAATTATACCTCCTAGTCTCCTATATATACCAAGGAGACATTTTCATTTTGAATCATCTTGTACTTGAACATTTAAGTGGGGTAAAAGGAGGTTGCC
>JASDQU010245061.1:46128-95208 GCA_032191745.1 Picea mariana
ATCACCAAAGTACTATGGACCTTATAAGGTGTTGCAAAAGATTGGTACTATGGCATACAAATTGGAGTTGCCTGCATCTTCACGAGTACACCCAGTTTTCCATGTTTCATGCTTAAAGAAGGTTAAAACCATATTGCTAGAACTTGACGAGGAAGGAAAAATCATATTGGAGCCTAAATCCATCACTGACACAAGAATTCGCTAGCTAAGGAATAGATCCATTTCAGAGTATCTCATTAAATGGAGGAAACTATCGGCTGAAGATTCCACTTGGGAAGATGAGTCTTTTATACATAAGCATCCAGAGTTACTCAAGCGTTGTAGACAACACTTGTCTCAAGGGGAGGGGCATGTTAAGCCCTAATGTTGGCTCATTACCCCTTAATTGGGGCATATTATATTAGTAATGTTATTTTATTTATGTCGGCTTTAGGCCATTAGTTGTAATTATACCTCCTAGTCTCCTATATATACCAAGGAGACATTTTCATTTTGAATCATCTTGTACTTGAACATTTAAGTGGGGTAAAAGGAGGTTGCCCCCTCGAAGAGGCTTATTATCTGAAATTATATCTGTTTCAAGGCGTTGAGTACTTTTCCTGAGGTTTTTCCATGCTATATTGAGGTTTGGTTCTTAACAGGTTTTAATCTTAGTAGTTATATCTAAGGGTTGTATGTCAATTAGGGTTATTCACTAGGTTTTCCATCAAATAAGTAAACTCAAATTAACAAAGGAAATCAAGCTAATCTAGGTCCCAATATCCTTCAGTGAACTAATTAAACTACATGATAGAAAAGAAAAAGAGGAGAAATGGAAATAAGTTACCCAAATGCATTGTTGTAGGTATTGAAGTTTATTGGTCTATTTGTTTTTTGCATCTTGGGCCAATAAACATACTTTTTAAAGTTAACCATAATCTCCCCAATACCAAAATGACCAACAACCTTGGAGGTGTGAGCCTCTCATATCAATCGTATTATGTATTCCTTTGGTATGCAAATCTTCACCATCTTGTAGAGTACTCCATCTTGGATATGGTAATCAACATATTCTTATTCATTGTGTCCTTGTAGCTATTGATACACCTTAATGAAATCCTCATCTTCAATGGAATCCTCTCTATTTTCTTCATGGGTGAATGTATCCATGTTTATAATGTTTCTAGAGATGAAATTTTTTATGTTCGTAGTTAGCATAGAAAATCATCCATGTTGTTAGTAGTTCACTTCCTATATTTAATCACTATATAATTTTCCACAAAAATCCCATCCATTTAAAATGTCTTGTTTGTTGGATCTTAGGTCAAGTCAACAAGTATTGTAGAGGTTGGTGATCAGTATGGATGATGGGCCCCTTACCTAATAGATAGGAACAAATGCATAGAGTTCCTCGTCATATGTAGGGAAGTTCAATATCTCTCCACAGAATAACTCTGAATGATAGCAGATAATTCTTCCCCCATACATTAACAACATTCCCATAACATGCCTAATAGAATCAATTTCTACCTCAAATGAATTTTGCAATCTAGATATCACTAGGAACGAGGCTTGACTAATCTTACACTTCAATCATTCAAATGATATTTGTTTATTCCTACCCCATTAGAAACAACCATTGGATATTATAGCATGAAATGGAGTTGACACCATTGAAAATGATGATATCAACTTTCATAAATATTGGGAAGCTCCCACAAAATTCCTAACTTCTATGACATTAGAAGGAGTGGTTCATTTAAGAATGGTCTCTATATTTTTTTTTATCTATATTCATCTCACCTCCACCAATCACATGTCCCAAGTACACCAAGGATTTCCTATCAAACTCATGCTTCTTTATGTTTGTTGCAATCAATGTTTCCTTAGTGTCTCCAACATTTGCTTCATATGTACAAAATGCTCCTCCCAAGTAGAACTAAATATCAATATGTTGTCTAAATATATGATGACAAATGAATCTATGAATGGATGTAATGCATCATTCATTGAATGCATAAAATTAGTTGGTGCATTGCTCAAACCAAAAGGGATTATTAACCACTTATACAAGCTTTCCTTCATCTTGAAGGAAATATTCCAAGTCTCTTATTCCTCAATCCAGGCTTGATGATATCAAAAATTCTAATACTACTTGGTCAAGCATCTTGCATGTTTCAATTGGTGTGATGAGTCATTGATATGGAGAAAAGGGTACCAACTATTGAGATTAATCTTATCTAGACATCTATCGTCAATGTGGATTCTCTAAGTTCCATCCATACTAAAATGAATAGGTAATTTCATGGTGAGGTACTTGGTATTATTAATATTTTTTCCAACAACTCTTGCAATCACTTATTGATCTGAATCGAATCCAACACGAACAATTGGTCATCGGCACAGGATCAAAGATGGTCAGAACAGGCATTGTTTAAGGATATGGAGGACAAAGTATATCGACTTGTTGGCATGAAGGGCCCCATTCCATCGTGATTGATGTCCATTTTGATGTCCATGTAGTATATTTTAGTACATAAAGGAATAACGAGACTCTCATAATACCTTTTCCACGTGGGAGAAAAGACAAACAAATAAAGAAAAGAAGGAGAAATGGATTGGAGAGAAGTTGAAACATTGGGGATGCCTCACCTTCCATCTATCCTCTCAATCGACTCAGTCCTATATATTATGTTTCCCCACAATGATAAAAGGATTCTTTGGATGTGAATGATATAGACAGGATGCCCAGTTGTCACTAAGGAGCATAGAGATGAACCAAAGAGCTTGTAACATGCCCATTGTTGAATAATAAAGAGTTTGGTCGAATCCAAAAGAATGTTGGTTTTCCCATTTGGGTTTCCAAGGTAAATTCCAAGTTTATGTGTGGTGATTTTTTTATGGTTGCATTATTTAGGAATGGTAAATGGTGTGCACTGTCAAATAATGGTTGTTTGTGTATTTTTATGCAAAGAGAAGTTTGTGCCAATTATTGTCTGAGATCGTATTATATTACTACGGTTCTCATGGCTCACTAAATATATTAACAACTATTTAACCACACTTGTACATTGATTCAGAGGTTGGAAATCGAGGACCCTCCTTTCATAGTCATTGTTATTCATTTGGGGGTTTCTAATTTTGTTTTAAGAGTCGTGGGAACATTTTCAACTTTGTTGGCCATTTTCCTTTTCCCATAAATCATAGACGACATATATATCAAAAGTTGGGGTTTTCTAAGAATTCATTAGATACCCATGAACCACATACACGTTTTTACAATTCAGTCGGTAGTCAATTTCACCCCATATGTTTTTCTCTGTTGTCGAATGCCCAAATCGATTTCAAAACATTTTTTATGTGTCATGGGTTGCCAAAACCTCTCTTGAGTTTTTTTTGTATGTCATGGGTCACCGAATTTACCCTCTAAACATTTTTACATGTCATTGGTTATCAAATTCACCCTACATACTTTCCCCTCAGGTTGCCAAATCCAACTTTTAAAGGATTTTCCTTCATGTTTGGTCGTCAAATTCACCTTTAACTATTTATTTTTAACCTTAGGTCGACCCATTTCCGACAGGGTTCTTTCTTGGTCAAATTCCTTTATTCATTTGACTGTCAATCCTTCCTTGTTGACCCAATCCACCCACCTTTCGACTAGAGTCTCTTTTGGTCGGTTGGATTTCTCGGTCAACCCAACTTTAGTCTAATTCGACTTAGTCGACTAGACTTTGGTTAACTTTCCTTGCCTTCGACTTGACTTGTCTTTCTTCCAACGTCATTTTATTTGGGCCAATGCGACTTGTGGCTTGATTGGTCGGGTATTTTTCATCATCCAAAGAGATAAGGTTATATTTATTTTACAAAGATTTCCATGTTGGTGAGACAGATAGGCTATAATCCTCCCATTTATGGATCACTTATTCACTTCATCTTAATCTAGTATGAACTATCTATACACTCATACATTTGGAAAATAAGAATATGGCAACTATTGTATCACATGCTCCACTTCCCTCTTGGATGTTAATCCTTTTGGATCTTAGAAAACTTCTCTAGATGCATATAAAATCTCTTCCAACTAGTGCTTGTTTTCTTTCATACATCCTTCAAAGGATTCCTTCATAACTACTAAATTTGTTTCTTTCTAGTCATGTCTCAAGGAAATAAGTACATAATTCTTGTTTGAGCTATTCAATATATTAGATTAATGGGAACTCACCACAAAGATATTCAACTTCTCCTTACGTGCATTGATGATAAATTTAGATTAGCATCCTTGATCAAGTGGTATTGGTTTGAAATTATCATAAAGACAACATCGTTTATATACATGTAGGGGCTACCAAACACTACACTATATACATCAAGAGGTACCACATTAAACTATATATCGTCAATAAATTTTTCACTAATAGAAAAGCTAAGCTTACATCACTTGTTAAATTTCAACTCTACATACTTATTCACCCAAACCCAAAGGGTATGTATGAGGGAAATCATGCATATATTAACCAAGCTTACTTATCGAGCCCTCTACAATGTGTTTGGCATGTGAACTAGAATCAAACAATGCCTATACCCTATTCTTATTGATCTAAATATTGATGTGCAATAACTTCATCATATCCTTCTCCTTTTTATGATAAAATATACTCACGTCCATCTCCTTTTGTAATATTGTGCAAAAAAAATAAGCATCCACTTCTAAGATACTTTAGATCAACTTTCTCACTTACACTAGAAGATTCTTCTTTTGGGACTACCCTTGCAAGTTATACTTGGGATTCAACTCTGGACGTAGTTTTCAACATTTTTCCTAACTATGACCATCAATGTTGCAATTGTTATAATGCTTATTAGAATCCTTGAAGTACACATGTGAAGTGGTGGTAGTATTCTTATTCTTCCATTTCCCCTTCGTATTGCTTCTATTGAAGGCTCCATACTAATTTGATTGCTTCAAAACACTTCATATACCCCCTTTCATTGTTAGATTAAATTAATTGGGCCTACACATAGGGATCATATATGGACTCAAGATTGAATATCACAATTTCCTTCTTATATTATTATGAATACCCCACAAGGTCCTAATGACAACATCTTGGTCCTTATGGGTGGGAATGAAGGTGTTAGCTTCTCACCTTATAAGGTGCCCATAACCAAATCCTCACCCATGTAAGCATAGTGATCTCGAGATTGAGGGGAACAATTAAGTCATCCTATGGGACTACTCTAATATATATTGGATCATTCTTGTATAGCAAACTCTACTTGATAACACACACACACACACACACACATATATACAAGAATGGTCCAATATATATTAGAGTAGTCCCATAGGATGAGTTGATTGTTCCCCTCAACCTTGAGATCACTATACACACACACACACACACTGTAGAGTTTTATAAGAAAAAAAAATAGTTTGGGGGGCTCAATCGACCTTGTTATCCCCCCACTAGTGGATAACTATTTCAGAAAGAATATCTAAAGGTGCCCAGGCTAAAGACATGGAAAGCTAGAAGATGTGCATATACATGTAAATTTGAACTCTTGATCCTCCTTAAAAGTGTAAGCATCACTTAGTGGCATGAGCAACATATGAAACCCATGACATTTGGACGGGCCTGTTAGACATTCTTGAGAAGCATGTTGCAAGTTGGTAAGTCCTTCATCATGGTGAGTATCAATGTAATATCGAAGGCATTTAAGCTTGTCATAGAGAGTCCCTTATAACTACTAGTCGTTAGCTTGTTGGTTATACTTCTTCCTCTATCATAAATTCACTTGTTATCTTAGGTTCTTAGGGGATTAGGTTACTCTTGGGGAAAATGGAGCACTATTGGGGTTTGTTTTGAATCTTTCATCGTACCGTTCCCAGTCATACTTACCACTTTCCATCTCATCAATCCATGTCATATCCATTTCTTTAGGTTATATAAACTAACCTAAGAAGGGATCGTTCCTCATTCTATGGGAAGAAGGGTCTTTTAGGCTCAGAGGGAGACTAGAAAAATCCTATCTTGGTTACTTGCTCAGAGGCTCACCCAATCCCATAGCACTTGTTAATACATCGCCAGGGGGTTACATTATCTAGGGTGTTTGAAGCATTTAAGCATGTGTTTTTCAACACGAGAGGAAAAAAGAAAAACAAAATGAATTATCCAAAGAAAGAAAAGAAAAAAAGAAAAATAAAGGATGGTCAATCATAGGAATATCGCCAGAGCGCTACATATTATCTGGGTTATCTCCTATGGTTGGATGCAAAAAAAGTAAAATAAAGGGCTTGGAAGGTATCGCCTCGCAAATAATAGGAGCCAGGTGTGTGGTCTACCCTCATCAAAGGCACCCATGAATGAGATACTACGGTCCCTTGTATATCAGTTGCCTAACCTTGAAGTCTAACCCCATGACCATCTCATAATCATTATAAGGCAGCGAAGAGACAATCTTTGGGAAAAAAATTTAATACTTAGGTGTTACTCTAGTCTCTCTGGGTCTCTAATATCATTTCATATCGTGACTTACTAAGTTGTATAACCTTCTTGAGCTTGTGAAAAAATATGAATATGGGGCTTAATTGTCTGGATTAGATGACTTTTATATTACGTTGATTATCTTATCATGATGGCATGACTTGTTTCCTTGTAGACACACATGTTTTAATTTTTCTTGCAATTTCTCACCAAGTATCATGCCATTCAGACATTCTAGAATTTTTTAAAGGTTATTATTATTTGAGTTGTTGTCGAGCATCACTAGGGTTAGCTAACCCTCAGTTGATTGACACATTTGCATTTGATGGATGCCCGAGATATTTCATGGGCCACATCATCACCATTATTTAGTGACTCGACCCAGTTCCCAACTAATTTAGATGAATTTTGAGGCAATTCGTTGCATGCTCTAGGGTGACATCACCCTTGCGTCACCCCTATTTGGCCAATTTATGTGGATCATTGGATGACTTTGGGCCTTAGAAAGTTGGGTGATGATTTATTCAAGCATTTTTTATGATATACAAGCCACTTGTCATCTACCGATAGATTATTTTTCACATCATCAAGTTTGATTTGGCCTTGGGACTTATTTTTCCACTAGAAGGAGGTTCGACGCACTTAATTGAGGAAGAAAATTAATTATTTGACTATTCAATAGCCTTGGGAGGCTCACTACATATCACCAAATGAATATTTTCCTAGATCGTGGGACTTGGGGAGGATAATCCCTAGCTTCATGGAGAATTTTAATGGATCAATGGACTTTTTCCTTGGTTAGAGGATGATTGCATGCTTCAAGGAGAAATCATTGGGTCATTTTCTTGGTCAAAGATGCCATGTGGAAATTTATTTTCCACATTATTTTAAATTTATTATAAAATCCCCTTTTTACCCAAATCACATGGTCAAAGAAGTCAAAATCATTTTTGAAAGGGAATAAATTAATTATTGTGAGACTTTTATTCAAATTGGAATATTTATTGTGGATAATCCCTAGGTGGATTAAATATTTATTATGGGATTGTATTATTATTTTGTTTAGGAAATATCCAGAAGAGATTAATAAGTGGACAAAACTTGAATATTTTAAAGGCTAACCCTAGAATTAGTTGATTTGTGGAAAAATCCAGGTGAGTGGAGGATTATAAATCCATCACTTGAGATTTCATTTGGGAGAATTTGTTTTGGATTATCCCCAATACTATTATTTTATTTTCCATTGTTGCGCTATGGTTCTTCTCTTGGTGTCTTGATGTGATGTGTTTTTCTTGGAGGGTTTTGTGATGGATCTTGCCTAATGAATTTTGAATGCTCATGTTATCTACTTCAAGTAAATTTTTGGTGAGATCTACTTTATATTGCTTCTAAGTGTTCATTGAATGATTTTGGATCTAAAGGAAATATTTTCAAGAGCTAGCTAATAAACTACACCTCTTGAGAGTTGTTTCTTGATTCTTGTACTAGGGACTAGGTAAAACTAACAACCCTTTTTCATGTTATATCCACTCTTTTGAAGACCTCTTGTGAGCTAGACTGTTTTGCTTCTAGCTCTCTTGCAGGATAGTGAAAAGCTACAACCTTCAAGGGAGATTCACTTCAACATATTCTAGTTCTTCTGCAATCCTTTTTTACTCCATTGCCCAAGAGAATAAGGCATTGATCTACATTGGAGAGAATAAAACACTTGCACTGGGAGACGTGAAAAAGTATCAAATTGGATTTTTGATTTCACATCCACTTTCACACCCTTAGGGAGAGCCACCTTGCCCTTGGGGCAATGTTTTTGGGTCCTCTAGCCTCCCCATTTTCTAAACCCTCATTCTCAATTTTTCCTCTTTGATTTTTCTAACCCTAGGTTTCTAGTTTTATCATTTTTCTAAATTGTTTTAGGAAATTAGCATATAAGTTTTGTAGGCCATGCTTAGATCTAACACTCTAGATAGTTAGCTTGCATTTTGGATGATTAAATTTCTGTATGGACATGGTTAAAAGCTACATCCATTAGGGATTTTTATGCAGAAAATTAATAGTTAGGACAGCTTGCATTTGATTAACTTTTAGGGCCTAGTTTCAGCTAGTTCTTATTTCTAGCATTTGGGTAGTATTCCTAGGGTGTTCTAGCTAGTTTCTAAAAGATTTATAGTGGGTTTTGAAGTATTTTTGAAGCTGATTTCTCTGCTGCAAATTTACTTTTCATATCTAGTTATAACTCTTAAAGTGCTCCAAAACCTTTTAAAAATCAGACCTCACTCATTGAAAAAATTGTTGATTACTTGGGGGGGTTTCTTTTGAATATCTTGGCCTTGTCTTGGGAGTATTATTTTGACATTTCAGATCTAATATTTGGTAAAATAAATCTGAACTTGTTTGATAAATTTGATAAGTATTAAGTGTTGGTTTCGATCTTATATAACAGCCCATAAATCTAGTGTATGCTTCAAGTAATTCTATGGTTCATTGCTAAGTGTATTTTGTGGAAAATTGTGGAATTGGAACCTGCTTGTTGAAGAAATTTCATGGTGATTAAGTGCTGAAATATATATCATTGATTTGAAGTGATTATCATTTTAAAGAGATCAATACTTGGTTAAGATAGCCTTCTAAGATTGCTATTTCAATTGCTAAATGTCTCGTTTCTTTAGGAAGAGCTATATTCAAGTAAATTGCCAGTAATTTCTATCATTGTTTGAATCACTTGTTGCATTTGGAATTTTCATTAAAGTGATTTACCTTTATTTGCTTTGAAATTATATCTAAGTTCTTAATTAAACAATCATCTAAGTGGGATTTGTTTTCTAGGGGTCTTAGAAAAGATGTTTTTGGACGTCTATAAACATAGGAGTTGTCGTTACTTTGCCAGCACTACATCCAAATGGCTTGTAGTTCTCTCACGTACCTCAATGTATATTAGAAGACTATAGTTGCTTCGTCATACTTAGATGTATATAGAGGGGCTCTTGTCGAACAATTGTGCATCAGACAACACTAATATCGATTGTGCTCATATCTTGGAGACCACCTAGAATCCTTGAAACAACTGAGCAAACCTATTGGTTGTATTGTTGTTGTAGTGCACCAAAAATAACATTTGGGACAATTTCCCTCTCGTACTGATGTGGCATGAGAACCGCTCAGGTGTATTTGAGGGCTACAACAACCTGAAACTCCTATGAGGACCCTCTTTTCCTAAGCATGTTAGGTACATGCATTTATTCAGCCAACTCTAACATTACTCTAATACAAAATTATGGTCATTGTTACTCGAGACTCTTAAATTCATATTAGTGATCAGTGGTGGGGTTAACATATTGTTCCTAGATTTCATATATACTTGGCATAAATGACATTTTGTTGCAAGTGATTTCCCCTTTACCCTTACCTTCACATTTCCCTCATCCATTCACAACCTTTAGACCACTCTTGATCTGGTATCGTGACCTCCTAGGGATTTTCTAGCCTTTTCTATTGTCTTTCCCCATGGGTCACCCGAGAATTTTCCTGAGGTGACATTGGGTCTTGTCCTGGTGTTTTTTCCATTAGTGGTAATTGCACAAGGCTCCAGTGCAACTTACAATATTTTCGATAATAGACCTAGCTTGAATGAGACATTCAAGCTGAGTTGATTGAGCCCCCCCAACTAAATGTCTTGCTTACAGAAGTCTATAGTGTACTTGTGTGTATTTTGTATATGTCATTGTTAGTGATAATGCAATTCAATCCTATAGTCATATTCATACCCAATAGAGTAAAACTAGGACTATAGGATATTTTGAATACATACCACTTAGCTACTTTTGAGGCTTACCCCATCTAAAAGCCTCATTATGGATTTCCCACCAAATACTTACATGGTCTTATGGATTGAGTCTAGAAAAATATATTTTATGCTCCTCTCATACATTATGTACACTAAAATAAACTTATAGTTATTGCAACCAATGAGTTAATTTAACGATTTCTATCACACCTTCATAGGTATTGGTCTCGACCTTTGCTTCCAATTTAGATAAACTTTAAAAAGATTGAGTATTGCAGTTCCCTCCTTTGAACTTTGGTTCTTCCTTTTCTTTCCTTAGATCCTCGTGATATTTTAGACTCTCATGAGATTCAAGATGCTCTAAAAATGGGTTGACATTTTTCTCAAGAGTGGGCATGAGTATAGCCATACTCTTGGAAATACCAATTACTTGAGCTTCCAACCTTCAACATATTATTTATCATTGATAGATGTGTCCTTCCTAATTCATATTTTCTATTTTTGTAGATTGTGTTTGTTCCTTAATCCTTCATGTGTCAATATTTGGATCCACAAGTATAGATATCTCACAATTTTAGACTTTTTGAGTCAAGTAAGCATATACTACACTTAAACCACTCAAACACAAAAATAAGCTTGCTCTGATACCAATATTATCTATAGACCCCACCTTGGAGATTCCAATGGTCATCAAACCAAATTTTATGTGTAGAAAACCTTGGATATTTCAATGTTCAGTTCAACCAACTCAAAAAATAGATCAAAACTTAAAACAACTACATTGAGGCCTATCTTCGAGTGAGCAACTATTTTTTTTTTAATGATTTACCCTAAAAAATCGATATGGGAAAACCAATGAGGATTACAATATAGATTAAAAATATTTTCAATATTAATATGAGGATATTAAAAACTATGGTCTTCTAAAATCCTCTATAACATGTTTATGTTCTCTACTTTTTCAGTGTCTCCTCCACACTCTTGATGAAAAAACAAACAATTTTCCCTCCTTCTACTAGGTTTTGGATAGCTAGAATTAGGATAAGTTGTAGGGTTTAGAAACCCCCTTAGAACCTCCATGATGGTTTATAAGTCTCTAATGGATTCCTACATGATATAAACTTCCTATATTCAAATTATGGTGAGATGACATGGTTTCCACTTGGACTTGCATGGGCTATTTGGACCATTACATTGTCTAGGCCATAACTTTTTCATGCAAACTCAATTTTACAAGATACCATTGCTGTAAATATATCAATACATAGAATGTAAAATAATGACTCGTGGCCTAGTTTATATGCATTAAATACCCAAAAATATCACTTCATTGACCCTCAAACGAAATATTTACCATTTAGATCCATCAATGTGGATTTTATTTTCTTTATTAAATTATCCCAAATTAATCCCAAATTAAATAATCCCTCTTTAAATAATAAAAGAATTCATATGATAACTATGTAGATTCATTTTGTATTATCCCTCCCCATTTTGAGAGTCTTTTGGTCTCTAAAATATTTACTTTTGAAGACAATGAGAAAACGATTCCTCAATTTTCTCCTTGGAGTACGATTTCACCTTGGTTGGTATCTAACCCTTCAATCTGACCTGTCAACATTATTGTTTCCCCCTTCTAGTCATTATGATCTTCCTCTACAAAATTATGTCCTCTGGTAATTTTTCGTGTGCATATCATGCCAAATATTCTATGAAATGTAAAACTTGTCCCTCGTCATCCTCATCAAGCATTGATTGATCATATAATTTTAGGTTACCTACATTTATTATAGAGTAAATGTGCATATAAGGTGTAATACTAAGCATTTAATCATTATTTCCTAACTTCTCAAATATTTACAAATGTCCATATGGATTTGTTTTTATCCACTTATACATATAACCTTTCATTATTAAGGTGCAACCAAAATCTATCTCCTACATGGAAGGTCTTCTCAATCATGTGTTGATAATGTTTAGCATTGTATTTCTCTTAAGGCTTCTTCACTTCTATCAAACTTGTAAATTTTTTTTCCTTATCTTGTTGATGAACTTTTTTTCCTTCAATGCATCACTTGAGTCTATTTCCCTTTCTTCAAGTTGTACGAATACAATATTCAATGGTGATGGTGATTTAAAAATGGAACTTACAAGTGGAAGTGTGGACATCTTCATTATAGAAATATTGTATATCAGAAGTTGAACCAAAGTCTTACTCACTACCTCCCTAAAATTGTTGTATAAATCCCAATTATTTATAGTGTATTTCTTGTTGGATATTACTTTAATCCTAGAATTATTGTAGAGGATGGTGATCCTTATGGATGATAGTATCCTTACCCAATAGATGGTGCTTCAACTTCTACACTACATGAACCAAGGAATAGAGTTTCTTGTCATGGAATATCTTTGAATGATATCATGTTGGTCTCCCCCCTTTCATTAATGTTACTTCCATAGCAATCTACTAGCATAATTTTCTATCTTGAATGACTTTATAAGTTAGGAAAGTGGTTTGGTCCAAGACTTGACTATTCTTCTTATTCAATTCTTTAAAGGATTTTTTTTTAGTCATACCCCACTAGAAACGCTCACCGCTAGTTGTAATAACATGAAGTGGTGTTGCCATAATTGAAATTGATTTTATGAACTTTCTTAAATATTAGGTTTCTCCCAAAATAATCCTAACTTATGTAACATTGGTATGATTGGGATACTTAAGTATGGCCTCTATCTTTGCAGGATCAATCTTTAAATCACCTCAACAATTCAATTTCCCAAGTACACCAAGGATTTATTACAAAACCCACACTTATTTATGTGTTCTAGTAAGAAATGTTTCCTTAGTGTCTCCAGTACCTAATTAAAATTTAAGAAGTTCAATATGCTCCTCCCAAGTAGAACTAAAGATCGGAATATCATCCAAGTAAACTATGACAAATGAATCTAGAAATGGTTGCAACACATCATTCATTGAATGCATAAAAGTTGTTGTTGCATTAGTCAAACCAAAAAGTCTTGTGAATCAGTCATATATACCTTGCTTCATCTTGAAGGTAATGTTCCAAGTGTCTTCTTCCTTGATCTATAATTGGTGAAATCCATATTTCAAATCCATCATGTTGAAATATTTTTTATGCATTGATTTTATGACTCCTTGCTCCAACAACTCTTACAACTTATTCAATTCATATGACTCTAATATGGATTATTTGTACAATCCTAAATTTGGTAAAGGAGATTCTAGTAGTAATTATATCCCATGCTCCACTTCTTGAGTGGCATTTCTTTTGGATATTGTAACACTTCTATGTATTCCTACAAAATATCTTCTAGTTGGAACTTTAGTTATTTCATACATCCTTCAAAGGATGCATTCACACCTACTGAATTGGTGACTTTCTAGTTATGTCTCAAGAAAAGGAGTGCATAATTCTTGGTTGAAATGATTAATATATTATCTTGGAATGCACTCACTAGAGACATCCTAGACTTCCACTTTGTGTGAATTGATGATAAAATGTTTACCATCCTTGATTAGGAAACATTGTTTTTCCCTTCTCATGAAGACAATATCCTCGTATACATATAGAGGCTACCAAACACTACACAACAAACATAAATAGGCACTACATTGACTTATGTTTCTTCAATAAATTTTCACCAATATCATATCTAAGCTTACGTTTCTTTGTAACTTTTACTCTACATCATTTTCACCCAATCTAAAGGGTATATATGAGGTTGATCATGCATTTCTAAACCAAGCTTACTTACTAGGTCCTCTACAGTAAGGTTTTCTGTGAACCATAATTGATCAAAGCATCTGCTTCATTCTTATAGATCAGAAAATTGATATGAAATATATTTGTCGTCTCTTGATTCGTAATCGATGGGATCATAGTCCACTCGCTTCAACATGGATACCTGTGTGGAATTTATTTTTTGGACTTTATCTCAATTATGTCTCTGAGTTGTGCATGGGGTTTTCTGTCGTGGAGACTCAATCTTTTTCTCAACACTCAACAATAGCTAGAAATCACAATAAAAATTTAGGCCAATGTACATCTAATATATGCACATGGTGTCACTGTCACATAGCACTTATTATAGTCTACGCTCATTATTCCACTGAGGTCATTGAATGAATTTATCGATGCAGCTATCCTCTGGTTATTGTATTGATTAGTTAATTCATTCCTTTAATCTTGTATAATGATTATTGATGGCATATTGATTTGAATTAGTATCTCACTGACCCATTAATTAGAGCCTTAGAATCCTGGAAGAAATTCTCCACATGCTTGAGCAAGCACATGATCGAATGAATATACCTAGGTGCCTCCACACACCATTGGATTACACCTTCATTAGACTCATTCAATGAAGTTGTGATGGTTATGTTCCATATGGTATCTCTCCTGCACATGAGTATCATAATAGTCGATGGCATTGGATTTCACGTCAAAGTTGCACTAGCGCTCAAGGTGGACACTCCATGCCACCTTTGGAGCTTGGGAGAATGAGGAAAAGTGAGCATAGATTATTCATGAACCAAGATGAAAAACGTGGGTGTCCAGACAGAAATAAGATTCCTTGGAGCAGCTTGGGAGCAAGTTTATGGTGTGGAATGTCCATACGTTACATTTTAGTTTAGAAATTAAGGTTAGGGTTTATGTAGGATTGCCAACAAATGGAGCATACACTCTTGCACATTGTGGTTTGCCCAGTCACTCAAGTTCACACATTGTTGCAAAATGGAGAGTGAGCCCATGGATCTCTCCTATAGCTAGAGATCAGACTCAACAGTATGGACAACAAGAAAGAAAAATGTGAGTTATCTCTTGAATGCTACGTTTTGTTTAGGATGCATAGAGCATTGAACAACTTGGACAATTCGTGGGTGGAAATGGATAAAAGTAGAGGTCTTGGGTGCCCCTATGAATTCCCAACATTAAAAGAATAACCCAACAAATAAATGTAGAATCCCACGGGGATTAAAAATACCCAAGTGAAATTCACTCAAGCAAACAATTTAATTGCCCAACAACAATGGAATTTGTCCCAACAAATAAATGGATGCTTAACAACAAAGGAATTCATGCCAACACAAAAGAATTCACCCCAGTAAGCAAAAACGTAGTTCAAGGCATGGATAAACAATTTAGGAAATATTGAATACGCCCAATAAGAGAAAATTATACGTCGGAACTTAAATATAACACCTAGAAAGCGCAATTCACCCTAGAGAGAGAACAACTCATAGGAGAGAGAAAACCTGATTTAGTAAGTTTTTCCAACAACTCTTTAATGAGGGTCGTGGATTTGTCTTTGTCTAGTTCGATTAATAATGTAGGAAAGAAAATTGTTGGATTTGGTAGACACCCTCACCAATGTGGTCTAGAATACCTCACACAAAGTAAAAGAAATATGTAGCAAACAACTCCTCATCCTATCGACAATTATAATCAAGATACAGAGTGTTCACACCCAAAAGCACAACATGGGGTACCTTCATGCAAATTGGTTGCAATTCCTTATTATTTGTATACATACATATTAATAATACACTAAATAGGTGGGACCCCTTTTCTAAATCATGGTAAAAAAAATAAAATTCTTCTTTGAATGGCGCTCATGACAAATTTACGAAACAATTTTATAGATTGAGAAAAATACAAGAGTTCCAACAAGTTTTCACATGCAATCAATGATGATAAAGGCTGGCAATTTAAAAGTCAAAAGAAAGTTTTCAGATCTACTTTGGCATATGATTGAAATTTGAACTTCAACTCACACACTCATTGGTTATAACATATTGTGTTCATGGCATATTTGGTTCATAGTATTGGTTATGTTTGGTGGAAAATAGTTATGGTTTATGCAATTTTTTTGAGGTCAATTTGATCTTTGCAAATTGGAACTTGTTAGAAGTGAATATGGGACGTATTATGTTATGGTGCTGGTATAAAAACTATGGTGTAGGGGGGTTTTCATTTCAAATTGGCAAAGTGGAAGTGACATGTTGGATTTGAATATGGTTGATTAATGTGTTTAATGAAGGTTTGGATGCGCTCCATCCTAGCTATGGTTGATATGAATTAATGAGAGGGTGGAGAAGTGATGTGCATTTACTGCACGTCGTTCTTACCCCACCTCGAGCTCACCACCCTCACTTTGTCACGCATTTTTGGTTTCTCTTGTTAGTTAACTCTGTTTCGCTCAGTCATTTGGAGAATAGTGGTGGTCTTTGTTTTATTTTCGATGCTTTCCTCATAGGTATGGTGACTCTCTCCCTTCCATTCATCATTGTAACTGTGCTCTGAATAGAATATTTGTGTTGGCTCTTAGAATTCGCATATAGGGTATTTTCTTTCTGAAAGATGTAGTGGTTGAATGTATGCTCTATCTGTGCAAATGATATTGATTGACATTTTTCATATTGCAAGTTGGAATTTTTCTTATGCTCCTTCATGTTGAGGTTATTTGGTTATGGTTGTGCCTAGGGTAGATGACTAGTTATTATTGCTCCTTGTTGTTGATAGAATTTATGGAAAATTTGTTTTGTTTCCACCCATGTCTCTTGGTAAAATCTTGGAGGGTTTTAATAGTGAACAAAAAGAGACAGTCGGGTTATGGGTTCTTTGAATGGGTTATTCTTACCTCTTGCTCAATCCATGAGAGGCATGTCGCCATGTCAATTTTCCATTACACAGTTTTGAATGTATGCAAAGTCAGGATTTTGCCTTGTGGACACCTTGGAAGCGACTATGTCAAACTTTGTTGTAAAAATGATGGAGGTTTTGGTTTCATTTTACAAACCCACTTGCCGAATTTTCACACCCACCTGACTGTTCAGGCCTCGTTCTTCCTTGTTGTGATTGTTGTAAACTCGAACTTGGGTTTTGAAATGGTTATGTGTTGACTTGACAGTAGAGAGATTTGTTACTTGCATTCAATATCAGTTCGTCGGTTGACTACCTACGACGGTTTTGGTCGATTTTGAAGGTTTTATAGTGAATAAATAAAAGAGCACCATGGTTTCAAACCCATCCTGTCACATAGAAATTACTAAAAGTCATGATACCATCCTAGTAGGTTCAAGAGTTGTTGGCTTATGTTACACCCCCTTCTTGATGCAGTCTAGTTTTACTTGCTGGAATTATTTTGTTGGTAGTTTATCACATAAAAATAACTCTACAAATAAAAACAAATAAAATTGTACAGTGGGAATAAATTGGTTATAATGGTTTTGGCTTCATGATGTTTGGATTCATTTGATTTTTTATAAAATAAATGGTGACCAACTAATAAATAGAAGGTCTCGAACCAAGTCCATTGTGCAACAATTAAAATTGGTTTGATATAAATAATCAAGGTCAATGGCATTTTTTTTCCTTAGCTCCCCCCCCCATGTTCATTCTAAGTGATCTGGATATGGTCGTTGTTAGTTGGAATTATGAACAATCTGTCTATAAATTGTGTTGTTGTTCATTCAAACATGTATTAAAAAAAGGTGGAAATTAAATGGCTGAGTTTGACAATCCTGGAGTTTTGCTTTGGGTTTGATATGGAAGTTGTTGTGTCTTGGACCTTGAGATCGCCTACAATTAAAAATGTTATTTTGGCAATTGAGGGTATGTCATTTTAAAGAAAAAATGTTATTTTATATAATGGAACAGTAGCCATCTCATTTCCCATTCATTATACCACTTTTCGCTCCTTAAAATCCCACCATCTTCCCAAATTCATTTTATTTCCTTGTTCTGTTTTTATGAATTGCATTTTAAAAGAAGTAATAAAAAGGAAAAGGAAGTGACTGGCGTTTGAAATTTGGAAATGGAAATATTGTTTTTATGGACTTTGTATTTGTGTTTTCTTGAACAGTATCCACTGGTGGTTCTCATCCATGCTACCACTTTTCACTCATTATAAACTCGTCATCTTCCCAATAGCCCTATCATTCCCTATTCAATAGAAATTAATTATTGATTTGAGTAGTGTGATGAATGGATGGATTGCATGTGATTTTGTTGTGAATGATAGATCCAACCTTTGATTTTATTTAGGTAGGGTATTTATGCATGGAATGTCGAGAGTTTTATAACTAATTGGAACATTTCTTCAGGATGAGTTTCTTCAGCAGAGGTAGTAATGGAAGAGGAAATTGGCAAAGAGGTCATAGAAGACCTCGGTTTTCCATACATTTCGATGTCGATCCATAAGAATTGAATCATATTTTTCAAGATGGGTTCTTCAACCTAGTTGGCCATGGGATCCTCAAGCCCCAACCTAAAAGACCTCCCTTCCAAACACATCAAAACTTTTTCAGTATCTGAGTCCCTCCTCATGTATCAATGCAACCAGAACCTCTTGCCAACGATGGTTGGCAAGAGATTTTTCACCAACCTATTGTTCATCACCATGGTTGGCCTACTACTTCTTTGCCATTACCCTCTCGTCCACCACCAAACAATCAAATTTCCCAAGTTGATCAGGTTATCTCACCCGTGCAGTCATCTCATGCTAGTAAGAGGTTAAAAACTAACGATCCCAAGCCTATGCAGAATAAAGGAAAAGAGGTGGCCACTTCCTCCAAATCATCCAAAGAGTCCTTTGAATATGTGTCCTCTCACATTCATCTTAAAAATGATTGTTCTCATGTTATCATCACAGTTCAGCCTCAAGGTTCCAATCAACCTAATGCTTCCACAAAAATATCAAAAGGGGATAGTAGTGAAAAGAGGCCAAATGCCTCTCACAGCAAATACGATTTTTGATGATGCTTAAATGTTGTTTTTTATGTTTAAGACGGTCCTTTCACTTTGACAATATTTCAGACAACAAGCATATATCCAGGCAGTTGTTTTGGACAACATAGATAAAATGTTATTTTTTGGATATGGTCATATTATATTTTGTTGATATTTAATGTTTGATTATAAATATGAGAACGGGAGTCACAGGAGGATATTTGAATCAAATGATTGAGTTTTTATTATTTGATGATTATTAAGAAAAATAATTGGGAGTCACAAGGGGTCCCACCTATTTAGTTATTATTTAATTAGAATTTTATTTACATATATTATTATTATTTGTCTCAACTAATTAGTTAAGCTAATTTGGATTAAATTAAGAAAGGTAGTTGTCCCCGAGGTGTAGGAAAGTCGGTGACAGAGTGTGTTGTTAAGGCACCTCGTGATGTTAAAGTCTTCAGTTCGAAACCTGCGGGGACAAAAAATCCTGCCATGTTAAGGGTTGGTGTGGCTCAGGCCGGGTGCGATCCCTGGGTTATTTTGATAGCTTAGATGCCCCTGAGTCATGGTTTCTTAGCCACAGGTTAGTCCCACATGTCACAGACAAACTAACAAACAAAAAAAAAAACTTAAGAAAGGTAGTTGAACTACCATAAATTATTGAGAAGGAATAAAATCTCAATGAGATGAAGAGACGGAGGGAGAGAATAGAAGGAGAACTATAGCCATAAGGTTTGCTCTATATTAGTGAGATACTTCTAAGTTTCATTCATTCTGAGTTTACTAGAAGGATTAACCCTCTTAATGACAGCAGGGTCTTATTGAAGGCAGCAAGATTCAAAAACCGAATCACATATTTCAACAACTTGTTTTAAAGGTGTGTGATTTGTCTTTGGTGGTTTGTGTATTCTTGTTTGTTAATGAATTGAATTTCATGACTGACAAAGAATATTTTTCAGATTCAAGTGACAGCATTTTGTGGCAAGTTGATCCAGATCTTTAGCTTCAGTTTTCTTTTATTGTCAAAGTCTTTTTGTATGGCGCCCATCGAAGGCTTATAAATATGACTTTGGTCCCTACCCTCGTAGGGGTTTGTAAAGAGAAATCAGTTTTGTATCTCATAGTGAAATAAATATAAAAATCAGATTATTGTTTCAGTCTCACACATGTGTTTTAATGATCTGGTTCACTCTTCTACTTTTATCTCCATGTACAAATTCTTTTAATTTATGTACACATTCATGTAACTTTTGTTTAAGTTTATTTCTTTTGCATTGTTATATATAATATATAAAAACGAGCCTTGGTCCCTTGTATGTAATACATGTGGATTAAGCGATTTCTTTTTAGGATATAAACCCCAGGTGACATTCCCAACTATCTTGTCTTAGCCGGGCAAGATATGAAAATGCTTGAGTAAGGTTTTCCATACCTTTTCCTCAACATTTATTTGGTGACCATACTAGGGAGATCTTCCATATATCTTTGGTTGATTGTATCACAATTATCTATCATTTTCTAATTTATCTGAATACTCCTTGACTGATTTTTTCCATGGCAGTACTTGTTACAAGACAACCCAATATTACAAATGGTCTTGATGACCAAAATAGAATTGCCTTGACCTTATTCAACACTATTTTAGAAACTGCTAGTACTCGTGTTGAACTTGAACGCTCTTGGGAATTAATTGAAAGAGATATAAGTATTCGTGAATGTTGGGAAGCCATGCAAAGGAAACTCAGTAATCAGCAGTAACCTCCTTTTTCCTAAATCCATGGTTTTATTTTTCATGTCCTCAAATCCTTGCATCTCTCGAAGGAGAAGAGGATTGTCCCTTGAAGCTACTCCTATTTTTGAAATAGGAAGGAGGAAAATTGTTTTATCAACACAAGAAAGAGCTCTAAAGAGAACTTTATCTGATTCTGCTAGTTCACCTTCATCACCCATACATATTACCTTCAACATGACATATGTGGGTAGTGGTAGTGGAACCGGAAGTGCCTCCTCCTCCCAACCATCTGCTTCATTAGTAATTGGTAGTATATACAGTCATCAATTATGTTAGCACTGAAAATCACCCTCATATTGCAAGAGGATAAGCCCAGTACCCATCAAAAGGTTTGTGAATGTAAACTAATGATTAAAGGTCAAATGGACAAAAATCAACATAAGATGTTTTTAGAACATAAATTTGGGCTAGCATGCATAAGAAAATGAGGTTTTGATTAACTTCAGTCAATGGTTTAAGGTTAAAAGTGAATAGAATCAAGACTTAATGAGGAAGGTGGATAGGTTTGTGATAAGCATCACGACTTCAAGCATCTAGGTGAAGAAAAACTCAGTCACAAGAACTTATTGAACTTAAAGTCTAAACAACTAAAAAACATTCATAGTAGCATTATAATTAAGCATCCATTATAACACAACCTCCACATCTCATATGGATCCTCCAATCATGATCATTTCATAATAAGAGGAAATAAGATGATGAAAGGAAACTGACTTCTATTAATGAAAATGTCTCAAGTCTCATACATAACTAGAGAACAACTCTGTTTAGTCAAAATATTACAAAAAGGGAGCTCTGCTCAACCATTCGAACCTATCAAATCATTCATTTGATGTATTTATAATCAAAAACAATAGGCAACAACTAGAGGTGTCTGTTGGCCTTCCTATCCTAGGATTCTCTACAAAAACCTACAATTCTAACACCTGTACCAACAGATCTAACAAACTGCTAAAATCAAGGAGCCATGTTGTCAACCACTCTTAACAAAAATTAAATGACATGTCTTGTTGATTGGGCGCATCCTTCTCCAGTTCCATGTGTCCTTCAAGCTCGTATGTTGATCTCCAGCTACCACATGTTGATCATTTGTCCCCTCCAGGTCATCAAAGTCAAGAAGAAGTCAAGAATTCAAAACCTATGACTGTAATGGCCAATTCGTAGTGCATTCAGTAGCCAATTCCATAGCTCCCTCCTATAAACTACTGTTAGGGTCCCATTCCGCACATAGGTAGAGCAATATATTCGGATGTAATAAAGGTCAATATTAATAAGGCCTTTCAACAAAATAGAATAAGGCGGATGTAAGAAGACCCAATAGAAGCTTCCGCTTCTAGAAGGATCTTCCTCTAGATGCTTCTCTTGATAGACATATTTAGTATAAATAAGGGTCAAGGGTATGAAAACCCTAGCTTGGAGATTATTGTAACAGAGCATTGCTCGACTGGAGGTTGCCCCCTCAAAGAGGCCCGTGAACATTGCTTTATGAATCAAAGTGTTATTTATGTTGTTGTTCTTATATCATTTATGTGTTATTGTGGAGATTATGTTGGTTATATTACTGTTATTCTGCCATTTCTAGCATTTTATTTATGTTCTGCATACTTTTTATATCTGGTATATTACAAATGGTATCAGAGCACTTTCCTTGGTAGAAATTGTGGGAATTTTTTTTCAGGGTAGAGACGTATTCCGTCGTCTTTAAGCCATAGATATCTTTCATTACGCGCATAAACCCGCGGTTGAGGGATTCATACATGCAGGAAATACAAGTGGTTCTTAAGCGCACATCTGTTGGCCACCCTTGTAACCCTTGTTGGTACCCCTTCGAGTGGTAGCGCATCAGATAGCACCTATTTACGGATCGGCCTAGATTTCCTGAAGCCCTCTTTAGATAAACCGATCAACCACCTGACTTCTATAGTGCCACCGAGAACAACACTCAAGAAGATACTCTCTAGTACCTGGGTAGTCGGGTAGTACAGCTAAGGGTATGGTCTATCCTCCTTAGTTAGTGCTCTGGGATATTGGGCCGAGTATTATTGTTGGACCCTGCACATATATTAGAGAGCTATAGCATAGGGAAAACCTCTGTCTGTAGAACCCTTGAATACCTAACCCTTGGGGGACAGAAACAAACAAATTAAAACAGACAAGATTTGTTGCCGCGCAACTATGTTCGGGTTGCCAAATCACTACACTTTTCTTACTGGTTAAGCATTTGGGGATTTCATTGCTGCAATATTCTTCAGACCAGAGTATAACTCGACAAGTGTAAAAAAAAAATTTTGGAAATTTGTTCCCCATTATTTGAGACCTATTCCATTGGATTCATCTCTTCGCCCTTATCACATTCATCCATATCATTTTTCGGCAAAAATTTTTACCCTGCCTGCCCCTTTTCAGTTGACCCATCCTCATGGTCCATACCCATAGCCAAGACCTGGAAGCCCGCTTCAACACCTTGCAATCTGGTCTCCTCGAGACCCAAAAAGAAGTGAAACAACTCAGTGCCAATGTTGCCTCCATCGATACATCCATCAATACAACCATAAATACAACCATGCAGTCCTCAATGGAGGAAGTCAAACAAGAACTGACCACCCATCTTGAATCTATCTTTGCATCACTCTGCACCAAACTGAATATCCCTACAGATGACCCTTTCTCTGACGCGCCTCCAAAGACTGAAGGTGAACATTCCTCCCATTCCCATACCTTTCAGCACCATCACTTTCAACGTGACCTACGCCTTCCGCGGGTGGATGTGACCAAATTTGATGGCTCAAACCCCACTAGTTGGTTAACCCAAATGGAACATTATTTCTCTTTATACAGCATTACAGATGGCTTGGCCAAACTCCAGTATGGTGTTCTCCATCTAGATCAAGAACGTTGGCAATGGTGGCAATGGAGAAAAACTTCTCGTCAAGGTTATATTACTTAGACCCAATTTGTGACTGAGATTTATGAATGCTTTGACACTGACACCAACCATTTGAGCCATTTGACAAAGTTGAAACAATCAGGAACATTAGAAAACTTCATAGCTGCCTTTGAGCGCCTGGCTTTTCAAACAGAGGGCATGACTGATGCTTTCTTTCGAGAGTGTTTTATCAGTAGCCTCAAGGATGAGATTTGGGCCCATGTCCTCATGGATCGACCTTCGAGTTGGGTGAAGGCTACTAAAAAAGCTAAATAACCACAATAGGTTGTATCCTCTCAAAACCGTAAACCCTCTTTTATCCCTTTCCCTAAACCCGTCAATCCCACTGCTCCCTTCGCCCCATTAAAGATCCAAAAGTTGACCAGGGCTGAAATGGATGAACACCAACTCAAAGGCCTTTGTTATAATTGTGATGACAAATATTTCTCGGGCCACAAGTGTAAGGAACAAAAGCTTTGTATGGCCATCTCTGAGGATATTTTGGAAGAGGATGTTGAAACTCCCTTTGTGCCTTAGTCACCTAAAATCACTGACATAACCCCTCCCTCAGACCCTCCCGAAGTGGAACCGATCATTTCCTTCAATGCTCTCACTGGCTTCTCTGCCCCCCAAACCCTCAAGTTAATCGGTTACATCAAGCATCAGAAGGTCATCATTCTGGTTGATAGTGGAAGCACCCATAATTTTATTCATCGCCGCATTGCCCAAGAAACTCATTGCTACATCCATGCCGTCAACAATTTCCAAATCATGATTGCCAATGGTGGTTCTATGGAATGTGGAGGGTGTTGTGAAAATGTGTGTCTCCAAATAGGTGACTACCACCTAAAATCCCATATGTTTTCTATTGACATGGGCGGTTGTGACATTATGTTGGGTGCAAACTGGCTAAGGACTTTAGGTCCCATTCTCATGGATTTTAAGGAATTAACCATGCAATTTGACCAGGAAGGCCACCAATATAAATTGCAAGGCATCACTGCTAGTTCACCTGAGGTCATTAGTTCCCATCGCATGGAAAAGCTGCTCAAAAAAGGTCATTCTGGTGTCATTGCCCAACTCCATGCCATACAAGAAACAGAGACACCCCCAGTGCCACAAGACATCCAAGCCCTCCTTTCTAAACATCAAATGGTATTTTCCACTCACCAAGGACTCCCTCCTTCTCGCGGTGTTCATGATCATTCCATTCCCCTTGTACCCAAAAAGCCTTCCTCCCAATATTCGTTCGTATCGCCACCCCTTTTCACAAAAAAATGAAATTGATAAAATGGTCCAGGAACTCCTTAATCCAGGCATTATCCACCCTAGTACGATCCCTTAGTCTTCTCCTATAGTCATGGTATTGAAGAAAGAAGGTTCTTAGAGAATGTGTCCTGACTTCCGTGCCCTCAACAAACTGACCATTAAAGACAAATTTCCCATTCCTGTCATTGATGACCTCTTGGATGAATTGAGTGGCACCCAAATATTTACTAAACTTGATCTTCGCTCAAGCAATCACCAAATACATATGAAAGAGGCATACATTCCCAAGACGGCCTTTCGAACTCATGAGGGCCACTATGAGTTTTTGGTCATGCCCTTTGGCTTGTGTAATTCCCCCTCCACCTTCCAAAGCCTCATGAATCATGTCTTCCATCCCTTTCTCCATCATTTTGTCTTATTTTTCTTTGATGATATCCTCATCTATAGAAAAACCTGAACAGACCATCTTACTCATGTGGATCGAGCTCTCCATCTACTCTCTCAACACCAACTTTTCCTGAAACAATCTAAATGTTCTTTTGGTGCCTCAGAAGTAGAATACTTGGGTCATCTGGTTGGCAAGGATAGCATCAGGGTGGATCCGAAAAAGATTGAAGCTATGCAAGACTGGCCGCACCCAAAGACTCTCAAAATCTTGCGTGGATTTCTGGGCTTAACAGGGTATTATCACAAGTTTGTTAAGAATTATGGAAAGATTGCAGCACCTCTCATTGTTCTCCTCAAAAAGAACTCTTTCACTTGGACTCCAGCCACTGCTCAAGCTTTCCAAACCTTGAAGATGGCCATGTGCACCACTTCAGTTCTAGCCCTTCCTGATTTCACAAAGACCTTTGTGTTGGAATGTGATGCCTCGGGGAAAGGAATTGGTGTTGTCCTTATGCAAGAGGGTTGACCTTTGACCTTCACCATCAAGCAACTATCTGAAAGGAATCTGGGCAAACCCATCTATGAAAAGGAAATGTTGGCTATTCTGCATGTTGTTGATCTGTGTCACTCTTATCTCTTGGGGCAACATTTCCAAATTAAGACAGACCATCAAAGCCTCAAGTACTTTCTGGAACAATGCATTTCCTCCCTAGAGAAACAAAAATGGGTGACTAAGCTCTTTGGATATGATTATGAGATCATTTACAAGAAAGGAAAAGACAATGTGGTGGCGGATGCACTGTCCAAAAAATATGAAGAAGAAGGATCCCTTTTTTCTCTTCCCTTCATTGTACCAGATTGGCTCCAATCTATTCGCCAGGAATGGCTACAAGATCCCAAAAGTTCGCATTTGATCCAGCAATTGTAGACCAATGCTCCAGCTCCCCCAGGGTACTCTTGGCTCTAGGATGATCTTCGATACAAAGTTCGTATGTATTTAAGTAAACAATCAAAGCTTAAATCCACGATACTTTCTGCACTTCATGCTACACCCACAGCAGGGCACTCTGGGTTCACCAAAACCTATGATAGGGTCAAACGTTATTTTTTCTGGGATGGTATGAAATAGGAAATCCGTAATTTTTTTGTTGAATGTGATGTGTGTCAACGCAACAAGGGAGAAACAGTCAAATCTTCGGGCACACTACAACCACTTTCGTTTCCACCTACTATTTGGAAGGATATCTCTATGGACTTTATTACCGGCTTACCCAAATCAGAAAATAAATCAGTCATAATGGTGGCTGTGGATCGCCTTTCCAAGTATGCTCATTTATGTGCTCTTCAACACCCATTTACTGCATCCACAGTGACTCAAATTTTCATGGACCAGGTCTTCAAGCTTCATGGCATGCCACACTCTATTGTTTTTTATCGTGACCCAACTTTCACAAGAAATTTTTGGCAATAACTATTCAAGCTACAGGGCACCCAATTGCATCTCATCACATCTTATCATCCCTAGACTGATGGTCAAATGGAAGTTGTAAACAAGTGTTTGGAAACATATCTGAGGTGTTTTTCCTCTGAAAATAAAAATCAGTGGGCTCAATGGTTACCCCTAGCTAAATGGTGGTACAACACTTCCTACCATACAACTACATGCATGACTCCTTTTGAAGTGGTATATGGACAGAAGCCACCTTCAGTTCTCTCATACTTATCGGGTACCTCAAAGGTCCAGGTGGTTGACCAAACACTTACAGTTCAAGAGAATATTCTCCGTACCCTCAAAGAGAACTTGGTCATGGCACAGAATTGCATGAAGCAACAAGTAGATCAAGGTCTCTCTAAAAGTCAATTTGCAAAAGGGGATCAGGTGTTTCTGCGACTGCAACCATACAAGCAATCTTCCCTCAAGGCCGAGCATTGTCAGAAGCTAGAACCCAAATTTTATGGTCCTTATACAGTTCTCAAGCATGTGGGACAAGTCGCCTATCAGTTAGCTCTGTCCAGTCATTCGAAGCTACATCCTGTTTTTCATGTTTCATGCTTAAAGAAGGTGATTGGAACTAGGTGCCAAATTCAAACCAACCTTCCTGAGTTAGCTGAAGAAGGATCCATTTGGCTACAACCAGAAGCAGTCTTGGACCAGCATGAGCGTCACCTACGTCAAAGAACCATCAAGGAAGTGCTAGTCTAGTGGAAAGATACAACTCCTGCAAATGCCACTTGGGAACCAGCTACCATTCTGCAGCATTTTCCACATCTCAAGCCTTGAGGACAAGGTTGTTTTTAAGGGAGCGGACATGTTAGGGTCCTAACCCGCACATAGGTAGAGCAATATATTCGGATGTAATAAAGGTCAATATTAATAAGGCCTTTCAATAAAATAGAATAAGGTGGATGTAAGAATACCTAATAGAAGCTTTCGCTTCTAGAAGGATCTTCCTCTAGATGCTTCTCTTGATAGACATATTTAGTATAAATAAGGGTCAAGGGTATGAAAACCCTAGCTTGGAGATTATTGTAATAGAGCGTTGCTCGACTGGAGGTTTCCCCCTCAAAGAGGCCCGTGAACATTTCTTTATGAATCAAAGTGCTATTTCTATTGTTGTTCTTATATCATTTATGTGTTGTTGTGGAGATTACGCTGGTTATATTACTGTTATTCTGCTATTTATAGCATTTTATTTATGTTCTGCATACTTTTTATATCTAGTATATTACAACTACTTTGTAGATTCCTTAGTGTTGGGGTCCTATAATCATAGGTAACTTGATTCTTTGACTGTTGATTTGGCATCGCTCCCGTGATGAAGACATCTAGCTTGGTTGATTCCCTTTTCCCCTCCATCTGTTTCGCCCGATACTTCATCACCCTACTGCATCCTTCATCCACCTTTGTGCCCTCACTCCCTTGCCCATTTGTCTCGTTGAATACATCTCTCCCACCACTCATCCATGCATAAACAAACTTAGGATCATAAACAAATAATTAGATTAATTAATAGGTTAAAAATGTTAGTAATAAAAGTTTGTGTAGTTAGATTAATTAAAATGTGTTAGACTAGTTAATAATTAAGTTAGTTGTAATTATGTTAGTGTTTATTAATTGAACATTAAATAAAAATATAATAAAAAACATATATTAAAAAAATGAAACATATAAAAATTAAATAAAAACAAATTAAAACAAAAACAAACATTAATTAAAAAAATAGTAAAAACAAACATTAAACAAAAGAAAAAAAAAATAATAAGAATATAACATAAAGAAATGAATTAAAAAACAAAAAATAAAAACAAAAAATAAAAGAAAAGAAAAGAAAGCACATATCCTAAGTCTAAACACTCTCATACAGTCATGTACAACTCGGACCCCCCCCCCTCCTCACGTCACATCACCTCAAGGGGTCTGATAAGTGGTATTGGGAGGGATAGTTGTCACCTCCTGGTGAAATCGGACCCCCCCTCCCAGTACCACTTACCACCTCAGGGGGTCCAACCAAAACCGCCTTTCCCTCCAAAACTACCCTCCTGAAATTTTTAAACCATTTTTTTCCTATTCAACACGTCGACTTCCGAAGCAGATTTTGAGTAAATGGAAATGTATTTGACGGCAATGCAACCCCTTCACCACCCGCAGGTCAGAAGGTCCACACGCACACAGGATCTTCTCTCTCTTGGCCCAAAGAACACTAATCGGTCCTTCTATTTCCCTATCGGGAAATCTACACCCACAGATCTCTTTGCGCGATCCCCCTTTCTTTACTTATCGGGGAATTGGAACTCACAACTTCGCGAGTCCAAAGGCCGAGCGCTGCACTCTCAAATCCCCGAGTGTCAATATAGTCAACGCTGACCTTTTTCTTTTCTCTGTCGAAACTTTCTCTATCGGGATCTCGGCACTTGTGGAGTCGAGCAACTCAGTTCTCCAACTCCCGAGTCCTGATATGCCGAAACTCCTATGAGCTCTCGGTTTTGACTTTTCAACGGTCCCGTCACCTCACTGGGATTTCGGATTTCGCGGGATTGTGAATCCTGATGTCCAATGTTCGGGACTTCTCTCCATGAACCTCGATAGCTCATGCCACCTGTCCTCCACTATTGACACTTGTGGCCCACACTCTTCTTGTACCTGTCAGGATATCACATATCGCAATATCACAATTCCCGTTGAAATGGTTTGGAGTTTCAATCCATGAAACCCCGATACACAATATACGTGTAGATCCAACGGCTCTCGTGGCCCCGGTCAATGGCTCTGCCCCTCCTGAGATTTGAACCTTGTGACTCTTCCACTGTAATCTTCCTGCTTCTCGACAAGATCCAACGGCCTACGGAAATTCGTGGATTCTCCTCAGAGAATTCCGACCGTCCGTTCCTCCTTGGTGATTTCTGCGAATAACCAAGTATCCTTCTATCAACTCGTCACCCTGTATGAAAACTTACAATTTTTCTACAAACTTCCAAGGCACGACTCCTCTGCATTGTCCTTTGACAAACTCAAAGGCCTATCCCTCCTGATCTTTCTCGTGACTTTAAGTCTTCTCAGAAACACCCTTTGCACACACCCCTTGTGGCAACCCTTCAACCACGTCTAAGTGTTGAAGTTCCCCGACTCTGTGCACAGCTGCAGCAGCAGTCTCTTAATGTTTCTCTCAGGTTCGCAACCCTGAAGTTTCACTCGACCTGCGCACTCCTTGCATAGCTCCTGGTGCCCAACTGCACTTTGAGAAAATGAGAACAAAAAGTGTCTCTAACTGAACCCTCTGTCAACGCAGTCCTTGCGGACACTTCAACTGCACTCCTTGCAGGAATTCTCTAGCTCATATAGAGAAACAATTGAAACTCATTCCTTCACCCCTTCAATCTTCAACTCAAACATGAAATCATACACACAACATATAAAAGCAAATGTATAACAGGAAGCAAACATTCATGAGTAGATCATTCAGCATCCATACAGAGAGAACAACACAAACCATGAAATTGAATCAAAGCTCTTCTATTAATTCAAATATCTGTACATGGGTGTTTTTACACATCTCTCTACATGCTCTTGCTCCCTTCAACAATGATGCTTCATCTCCCATAATGTTACATTGCACAAGGAGGGTTTCTATATCCCGTTCCCCTCTTGCGCTCTAAAGATATCAAATCTAGAATTAAATTCTATCTACTTTTCATTAACTATCTTAAATGTCATCTACCTACTAAGGACGAGAGCTAACCGCTCAAGGTCCATTTACAATATACAAGTGTGCCTTTTCTTAATGGCTCATTTAAGATTTGCGCAACAATTCCAAAGTAACTTCAAAATTTGTGTTGGTTGGTCCAGCTGTCTTCTGCTTCCGCACTGGCTCACTTGATGTGCTGGCGATGCTCCTGCATCATACTTCTTCGCATGAAAAAAAATTCATGGGCTCCTATCCATGAGCTCCTACACGGTCTGTCCATGCTTCTGTATCACTGCTTCAATCTCCCAGCTGGCATCTTCAACTGGATGATTCTTCCACTTGACCAGATACTCGAAGTATTGCTTTCGCCTGGTCCTTTTACCAATCCTCTTGTCCAGTATGCACTCCATCTGTGGCTTCTCTGCAACTGGCATCTATTTCATCCACTGGATCACTGGTTTCTCATCTCTAGTCTCTGCTTCTCCAGCCTTATACGGGTACAAATCCGAGATATTGAATATTGGAGATATTTCGATCCCATCGGGTAATTTAATCTCATAAGCATTCGCCCCAAATTTTATCAAGACCCTACATGTTCCAATTTTCTTCATCTTCAGCTTATTGTATGTTCCTCTCGGGAACCTTTCTTTCCTCAAGTGTGCCAGAACCAGATCACCAACTTCAAACTGAAGTTGTCTCTTCCATTGATCGGCTCTGTGCTTATATTCTTGACTTGATTCCAACAACTGCTCCTTCACCTGGCTGTGAAGTTCTTTCATTGCTTCTGCAAATTCTTCTACACTAGCGCTCCTAGTAGCAGTCTGCTCTGAATCCCTCAATTCAGAAATTCCTCTCGGCTACATCCCATAGGCAACCTGAAATGGACTCTGTCCTATGCTCCGATTCACTGAGTCATTGTATGCAAACTCTACCTGTGGTAATATGTGGTCCCAACTGTTGTGGTGCTCTGTCACCAAGCTTCTCAGCAAGTCTCCCATACTTTTGTTGACCACTTCTGTATGTCCATCCGTCTGAGGATGATACGCTGAACTAAACAACAAGTTAGTTCCCAACTTCTTCCATAAGGTCCTCCAAAAATTCCCTATGAATTTCATGTCTCTGTCCGAAACCATACTTCTCGGCAACCCATGAAGTCGAACGACCTCCTTGAAAAATAGGTTTGCGATGTGAGTTGCATCGCTGGTCTTCTGACATGGAATGAAGTGTGCCATCTTGGAAAATCTATCCACCACCACAAATATTGAATCAACACCTCTTTGTGTCCTTGTCAACCCCAATACAAAATCCATGCTAATCACATCCCACGACCTTTCTGGTATGGGCAATGGTTGATAGAATCCTGCATTCTACTTCCTTCCCTTCGAATGCTGGAAAATTCTACATCTGTCTACAAATATCTTGACATCCACTCGCATTCTCATCCAAAAATATGATTCATTCAGCTTCGCGAATGTCTTGTCATGACCAAAATGCCCTGCTAATCCACCACTATGTTTCTCCTTCAGCATATTCTCCCTCATGGAGCATTTTGGAATACACAGTTGATTACCTCTGAACAGCAATCCTTCCTGGATCATATAGTCTATCCAAGGGCTTCTGTCTCTGAGAACTGGATTCTCAGCCACTTCATACGCCTCTCCAAAATCCTGATCACCTACATACATGTCCCTGAGATCATCAAAACCCAGCGTTTTGACTCTGAACTCCTGCAACAGTAAACACTTCCTGCTCAAAGCATCAGCAACTTTGTTAGCAGTACCAGAAATATGCTTAGTCACAAATGTGAAATTCTGCATATACTCGACCCATTTGGCATGTTGCTGATTCAACTTCTCCTGTTGAGTCACAAACTACAGTGCATGATTATCACTGTACAAAACAAACTCTTTCGAGATCAATTAATGCCTCCATTTATTCAATGCCTGTATAATAGCATAAAACTCCTTATCATATGTGGAGTATTTCAATTTTGCTTCATTCAGCTTCTCGCTGAAATATGTGATCGGCATGTCTTCCTGACTTAAGACTGCCCCGATTGCAAACCCACTTGCATCACATTTCACCTGAAATGTCTTCAGGAAATCCGACAACACTAAAACTAGTTGTTCCATAATATTCCTCTTCAACAGATTGAAACTCTTCTCAACCTCTGTTGTCCAGTGAAAAGACTTATGTCGTTTCTTCACTGTATCCATCATCGCTGCGCTAATTCCACTGAAATTCCTGATGAACTTTCGATAGAAACTAGCCAATCCATGAAAACTCCTCACTTCAAATATATTCCTCGGTGATGGCCAATTCTTGATCACTTCTACCTTATCTGGATCCATTCTCAACTCATTCACAAAAATAACGAAACCCAAGTAAATGAGTTGTGTCTTCATGAATGAGGACTTCTTCATATTTATCAACAGCTTCTCTTGCTGTAGTCTCTGCATCACTGTAGCCAAATGCTTCAAGTGCTCTGCCACTGATTTACTGAAAATCAGTATGTCATCCAGATACACAATGACAAATTTCCCAATGAACTCCCTCAGGACTCTGTTCATCAACCTCATAAAGGTACTTGGCGCATTTGTTAAACCAAATGGCATAACAAGCCATTCATACAAACCCTCGTTTGTTTTGAACGTTGTCTTCCATTCATCACCCTCTCTCATGCGAATCTGGTGATATCCGATTTTCAATTCAATCTTTGAAAAGAATTTTGCTCCACTCAAGAAATCCATCAGATCATCCATCCTCGGCAATGGAAATCTGTACCTGATGGTTATTTTTTTGATCGCCCTTGAGTCAGTACACATCCTCCAACCTCCATCTTTCTTCAAACTGAGTATTGTTGGAACAGCACACGAACTCAAGCTTTCTCTGACCAAACCTTTGTCCAACAAATCCTGGACTTGCCTTTTAACTTCTTCATTCTCCTACGGCGTCAATCTGTACGCGGATTTATTCAGAAAACTAGCTCCTGGTATGAGATCAATATGGTGACTCACACTTCTGATCGATGGCAACGAACGAGGTAATTCGTCCACTATGATGTCAACGAACTCTTCCAGCAATTCCTGAATTTCATCTGGTAAATCATCCAATCTTGTGCTAATCAAAACAACCTTCGGTTTCCTAAACACAAAGAATTGTGGATCCTCCTTCTTCTTCACCTCTGTAAGAAGTTCCTTCCCACTCATGAGAAGTACTGTGTTTCTTACCTCCGACTTCACCTCTTTATCCTTTATCAGAAGCAACATGTGTGTCCTCCCATTCTTCTCCAGGGTGTATGTGTTCATTTGCCCATCATGAATCACATTTTTGTCATATTTCCATGGTCTACCCAGCAACAGATGACAAACATCCATAGGAATGACATCACACAAAATCTTATCATTATATCCTCCTATCTTGAATTCAACCAAGCATTGTTTAGTGACAGTTACCTGGTGTCCTTTCTGTAGCCACGAAACTTTGTATGGGCTTGGATGATCAGTCATATCCAGCTCCATCTTCTCTACCATATCTGTAGATACGAGATTATCCGGGCTACCACTATCTACAATGACCTTGCATACCCTGTCCTTACTCTTGCAAGCAGTCCTGAAAAGTCAGGTCTTTTGGACTGAGCTTTCCACCTCCTTCTCGGGTGTCAAAAGGAATTTTCACATCATTAGCGATATTCCACCTTCAGCATCTTCTGCCTCAACATCTCGCCTCTGCGCTTCAGCGATGTGAGCTTCTCCAATGTCCTTCTTTTTCTCTGGACACTCGTAAGACTTGTGCCCATTCTTTCCACATGTGAAGCATGTAATGACTCCACCTCTTCCTCTTCCTCTTCCTCTTCCTCTAGTATGAGGAAAAGTGTTGTTGTCAGCATAATCTCCTCTCTGCTCATTATGTTGTCCTCTCTGTTCAACATATTGCCCACAATGTGAGCTTCCACCTCTCTCTATGCGAGTCTGAGGTTTCTTCCAGTCTTCCCTGGGCTTCTGGAATTTTTCCTGGACAACCAATTTGCCTCTGGGCTAGATTTTGCCTCGGACCCTCTGACTCTGCTTTCGGCTCAGCTTCTCCTCAGCTTTCAGAGCCATTTGGTAAGAATCTTCCACCGTCCAGATGGTTACCATGCTCATCTCATCCTGGATATCATATCTCAGGCCATTCATATATCTGGCAACTTTCTCATCATCGCTCTCCCAATGACCTGCTATGATGTTCAGTCTGTAGAATTCCTCAGTGTATTCTTTCACTGTCATCAGCTTCTGTCTCAAGTTCTACATTCTCCTGAACATAGTAATTTGATAGTCTCTGGGGATGAATTTTGCCTTCATCTTTGCAATCATCCTATCCCATCTTTTGATCTTCTGCTTTCCCTTGCAGCGTCTGTCAGCTTGTAGTTCATCCCACCACAATGTTGCATGTCCTTTAAAGCATGTAACAACATGCTTGACCTTCTTGTCTTCTTCGACATCTTCGTAGTCGAAGTATGTGTCTAGAGCTCTAATCCAGTCTAGAAGCTCCTCTGCATCCAAGTTTCCCTCGTAAACTGAAATGTCCATCTTTGCTCTTGCACCCATCCTGGCAATAGCTCTGATCAAACGCTCATTTGATGCATCTTCAGTTGCAACTTCTTCTTCATGTTCAGCCTCAACTTCGCTTTCAAAATCACTCAAATCCCCTGCACTAGCTGTGCATCTTTGCGTTGTCTCCATGTCTTCGAGTCTTGCTCGGAGATCACGCATTTGTCTCTCCATTTCTAGATTTTCCATCTGCCTGCCTCTTCTTCTCTGCACCTCCCTATCATCTGGATTGGGTGACTATCTATCTCTCCTCGACGGCATGGTGAATTCTCTTCTCTGTTACAGAAAGAAAAGAATCTTTCTGAGCTCTGATACCAAACTAACGGCAACGCAGCCCCTTCACCACCCGTAGGTCAGAAGGTCCATGCGCACATAGGATCTTCTCTCTCTCGACCTGAAGAACACTAACCAGTCCTTCTATTTCCCTATTGGGAAATCTGCACCCAGAGATCTCTTCGCACGATCCCTCTTTCTTTACTTATCGGAGAATCAGAAATCGCGACTTCGTGAGTCTAAAGGCCAAGTGTTGCACTCTCAAATCCCCAAGTGTCGATACAGTCAACGCTGACCTTTTTCTTTTCTCTGTCAGAACTTTCTCTATGAGGATCTCAGCACTCATGGTGTCGAGCAACTCAGTTCTCCGACTCCCAAGTCCCAATATGCCGAAACTCCTATGAGCTCGCAGTTTTGACTTTTCAACGGTCCCGTCACTTCATTGGGATTTTGGATTTCGTGGGATCACGAATCCTAATGTCCAATGTTCAGGACTTCTCGCCACGAACCCCGATAGCTCATGCCACCTGTCCTCCACTCTTGACCCCTGTGGCCCACACTCTTCTCGTACCCGTTAGGATATCACGTATCGCAATATCACTATTCCCATTGAAATGGTTTGGAGTTTCAATCCACGAAACCCCAATACATGATATACGTGTAGATCCAACAGCTCTCATGGCCCCAGTCAATGGATCTGCCCCTCCTGAGCTTTGAACCTTGTGACTCTTCCACTGTAATATTCCTACTTCTCCACAAGATCCAACGGCCTACAGAAATTCACGGATTCTCCTCGGAGAATTTCGACCATCCGTTCCTCCTTGGCGATTCCTGCGAATAACCAAGTATCCTTCTATCAACTCGTCACCCTGTATGCAAACTTACGATATTTCTGCAAAATTCCAAGGCACGAATCCTCTACGCTGTCCTTCAACAAACTCAAAGGCCTATCCCTCCTGAGCTTTCTCATGACTTTAAGTCTTCTCATAAACACCCTTTGCACGCACCCCTTGCAGCAACCCTTCAACCATGTCTAAGTGTTGAAGTTCCCCGACTCTGTGCACACCTGCAGCAGTAGTCTCTTAATGTTTCTCTCAGGTTTGCAACCCTGAAGCTTCACTCGGCCTGCGCACTCCTTGCATGGCTCCTGGTGCCCAACTGCACTTTGAGAAAATGAGAAAAAAAAGTGTCTCTAATTGAACCCTCTGTCAACGCACTCCTTGCAGACACTTCAACTGCACTCCTTGTAGGAATTCTCTGGCTCAGATAGAGAAACAATTGAAACTCATTCCTTCACCCCTTCAATCTTCAACTCAAACATGAAATCATACACACAGCATATAAAAGCAAATGTATAATAGGAAGCAAACATTCATGAGCAGATCATTCAGCATCCATACACAGAGAACAACACAAACCATGAAATTGAATCAAAGCTCTTCTATTAATTCAAATATCTGTACATGGGTGTTTTTACACAGCTCTCTGCATGCTCTTTATCCCTTCAACAATGCTGCTTCATCTCCCATAATGTTACAATGCACAAGGAGGGTGTCTATATCCCGTTTCCCTCTTGCGCTCTAAAGCTATCAAATCTAGAATTAAATTCTATCTACTTTTCATTAACTATCTTAAATGTCATCTACCTAATAAGGATGAGAGATAACCACTCAAGGTCCATTTACAATATACAAGTGCACCTTTTCTTAATGGCTCATTTAATATTTGCGCAACAATTCCAAAGTAACTTCAAAATTTGTGCTGGCTGGTCCAGCTGTCTTCTGCTTCCGTGTTGGCTCGCTTGATGTGTTGGCGATGCTCCTGCATCAGTATTTTTAAAACATGAGAGAGGTTTTCTTTCAAAATAGGATTAATAACAAAAACCTCTTTCATATTTTTCACAGGTGCCACCAGTTGGGAATCGTATCCATCTTTCAGCCTCCGTTTTTAGATTTTCAGTTTTTCTGTTTCAGTCCTGATTTTACGGGAGCTATTTTGGCGAGCTGGAGATGAAATTGGAGAAACATAAGGAGGTTTTTGTCCATAACATGATAATATACAATAACCTCCTACATTTTTTTCACAGGTGTCACCATTGAGGAGAAAAATATTTCTGAGTGGACCCATGTTTTGCAGAAACTCGGCCCGTTTTTCATGGCGGATAGTTCAAGATTTTTAGGGATTTTTATTCCTATTTTTGGTCGAGGTGGTTGAATCCGACCTCCTGAACCTAGGGAAAATAGTTTGTATAAATTTTTTAATGTAAATTTTGATGGATTCGACTTGGGGGGACCTGAATGGAAAGATGGTATGGAAATGTCATCACCTACTGTAAAAATGCTCAAAGGTTGTAAGTGATTGTCATGGATAAATACAAAGACACTTTATTTCTATATTCTTGTGTCATTTTTTTGTGGTGAAGTTTTCTTGATGTAAACTGTCATTCTCTTGTTTATCATTTTTTTTTCTTTTCTCATTGCTTATAAGAAGAGTATGCTTAGGATTTGTCTTGGACACCCTGATCTGGCTTAAAAACAATGTTTATGTTTTCTTCCGAAGACTGAATGCAGAATTCAGATAAGCTTTACTCTGCATTTGAAATGATCCCTAATATTTTCCTCTCTCCATCTCACAAATTATAAGGATCCACTGATGTGACTGTCTTGCCTGGTTACATATGTCTCTGTTATTTATTTATCAAATCATCTTTAATCTTTGACTCCATTTTGCCCAATGGTCCTTTTTATGTCTCAACCAAACCAATTAAAAAATCCACAAACAAACCCATGTTCTGCATAACTAGCCTAATATGCTATTCCAAACAAATCTAAATTTGATAGAGATATCCCTCTCTGAGTCTTGGAGGGCTAGATCCCTGACTCAAAGCGGTTTTGTGGTTACCCCTACCAATTTCCTCTTCATCCTGGGAAATTACAGGGTGATAACATAATGGAAACCATACTGGGGAACTTTCTCTGGTAGTGAACTTCAAGTTCTAGATCTGATCACTGATAGTGGACAGTAACCAGACACAAGAAGGTTGAGATCATTCACCTGGCGACTCCAATCAACTCCAGACAATGCCAACTAAAAGACTCCACTGGAGGAAGAACCTGAAATATGACCAAGCAATTCGGAAGGGTCAGGTATTCAAGTTGAGATTGTATTCAAGACATCATTGGTTTTTCTGTAATTATGTCTTATCTTATTCTAAACTTGATCAAGAGTACATTTTTGAATCTTACACGGATCATCTGCAAATTGATGAGCCTCAAGAGACTAAACCCCAAGTTGTGGATCATGTACATACTCATACACCTGTGCACATCCCAGATATACTTGTAGAAATCCCAGTGAGACATAAGCCTCTTGCTTTATCTCCTTTCCTTGTTAAAAATTTAGACAATTGTAAGCCCCTTGCTTAACCTCCTATACCTGCAAAAATCCCAGACAGATACAAGCCCCTATATTTGCCTCCCGTTCTCCATGACCTCCCTGCCAATTACACCAATAATCTAACCAGGTTTGATGGAGAAAATGTGAAGATCACTGTTGAAAAGCATATCCAAAGTATTGAGGATTTTCTTGATCTGTTTGAGGTGGAAGATGATGATATTTGCACCAAAATGTTAGCCCTATCATTGCAAGGTAAAGTCAAAAATTGGTTCAAGGATCTTCCAACTGCAAGCATTAGCAATTTCCATCAGTTTGTAAAAATTTTCTTAGATCGATGGGTGATCATGAGAAATTTCTTTCTCGTCCTAGAAGAATGTGACCATTTGAAAAGGAAGTTAGGGGAGACAGTACCTCAGTTTTTCAGCAAGATTCAATAATGTATATCATGCAATGCCTACTGATATAAGGCCACCCCTAGGATCAGCTCACTTGCATTACCCAGATGTCGTTGATCTTGAGATGGCATTCCAATTAAGAGAAAGGAACATTGCAACACTTGAAAAAATGCAAAAGGTTGCAGTTGATGTGGAAGCTAACTTGTTGAACAAAAGGGAAAAGTTAAAGGTAGAAGAAAAAGATAGAACATAAAATGAACAGATGACATCTTCAGAGGTGAAATTAGATATTCTGACCAACACAATCAATGAGATGATGCATGGGATTAGTAGAAAAGATGAACTTGTTGTTCAAATACCACATGTGCCACTAGTTCCAGAAATGACAAAGGTCAATATTCCCTAAAAGTTTGCAGCTCAACCTTGGTATCAGGGACTAAATAATGAGAGTTTCATGTATTCAATTCACAATACAGTCGAAGATGAAGTTCAAAATCAGAATATGAAGAAAAATTATCCTGATATGATATTCATGTTCAATGGCATTTCATCCATGGATGATTTACCCAAGCTTGATCGGTACGATGATGATTATACCACAATGGATTTTTCAAAGAAATCGGCAACATATGATTGGGAGGAAGAAGATCATTTGCAATCCCAACAGGGAAATCAATCTGTACATGGAAATTATGACAACTATGATCAAAATGCAGAAAGTCTTGGGGTAAGTGGACAGACTTTACCCTTATGCTTCTCATCTTTTAAGTTTTTGAAGGAAATTTTGAGCAAGTGGTAAATATCAAAGAAGATAAATATTCTGATGAGATAGTGAAGGATGTTAGTGCTGAGAAAAATGTTATTTCAAATCCAGGATTACAATATCCAAGTTTCTCTGATTTTCAAAGTTCAGGGGAAAATTTTGAGCCTAAAGTAGAATTCAAAACATTGGAATGTAACTCTGTACCATTAATTTTTTACTCATTCAAAATTTTAAAGGAGACTTTTGAGAAAATTGTTATCACTCCAAGAGTCACTCCCAAAATGTAAATGAGAGTAAGCTTGGTAACATAGAAATAAAAGTACTTGATTGGATAAATTGGGTTTTAGGAAACTTTGAGAGTGGTAAAATTAATCAAGAAGGCAATGAATCCATTGGGCATGGAGTCCATAAAATACAACAATATTTACTTAAAATCCTATGGGCAGCAAATCAGGTCGAATAAGGCCCTACATCATTTTGAAGATCAAATAAGTGTGAATGAAGAAATCAAGAAAAACAAAAAGTGTAGCTAAGACTGAAAACAAAACTGCTTTCAGTCACTAGGTGAAGAATCTATAATAGTTAGAAAACCTTTCAAAACATCAAAAAATGAAAAATATGTGTATGTGGCAGCGGTTGTAATAATCCTTATCACAACATCCTCAGCACAAACTATGTTCATACAATACTTATATAAACAAAAACACATCTAATAGAAGAAAATATAAGAAGTATGATAACAAATAGAGAATAAACTATCCGATCAAAAGTCTTACTCATTGTTGGGTATGTGTTATATTCTTTGCACGAGTAAACGGGAAACGTGACACCTACCTCAGGAAACGTGTCATGTATTTAGGTGGTTTTTTCAGCACATGGTTTTTGTTGATGGTTTTCTATTTCTGGTTAGGGAATTAGGGTTTTGGAATAATCCAAGTCATTGGGTTAGGGTTTTGGATGCCACTGGCTCCTATATGTATATTGTATTGTAAACAATGTAACACAATGAATGAATATAATATATGTTGGTTTTCTCCATTTGGGTTTCCAGGGGGAAAATATCTGTGTAATGTTTGTATTTGCCATTGTATCTTTTCTGTTCTTTTATGAATATCTGTTTACAGTTGACATTGTACAAGGTTAGAATTTACACTCATCAACTGATATCTTTCACATAAAAAACTAAGACAAGTCTTTGAGGAAAATTTCAAGCTTTCATGCCCTACAACTCATTATCATTTCTTGAAAAGCTTACAATAGACCTCTTGGGTCTCTACTCTCTTTGATCATGAATCCAACCCTCCTACCCTCTTGTACAATGAATATATAGTCATATAGGTCCTTTCTAGATCACCTATTTGAAATCCAACCCCTTTCCCAAAATAGAAACAACTACAAACAGAAAATGACAAGTTTTAACTAATTCCCTGCTTTTCAGGAGGTGAAATTCTGAAAAATAGGCTTCCAAACTCCACTTGTAATTATCAAACCATAATATCTGTGTACAATCTGAGAACTTTTTATGTATATAATATTTTTATGAAGAAAAACCTCTCTCGGTTTCTTTAAATTCATCTCCAGCTGGCCGTAATAAGTGTCACAAAAATATGTATCAAACAGGAAATCACGAAAACTGAAAACATGGGGCTCAAAGATTATTTCGAATCTCCCAATCCGTGACACATGTGTGAAAAATAAAAGAGGTTAATGTTCATGGTCTCGTTCTTGACAATAACCTCCTTCATATTTTGAAAATTCATCTTAGTTCACCCGAAAATCCTTATGGAATTCAACTGGTCAAAAATATCAGTTCAGCAGTCTTAAAATAGAGTTTCAGCAACACATTTTGTAGCACCACTTATATGTCAAAAATATATCTAACCATAACACATTTTGAAAACCGGAGAGAGGTTTTTGTTATATGGTATGTGATGAACAAAAAACTCCTCTAGGTTTCAAAAATACCTTCCCAATTGTTCATAGTACAAGTTTTAAGTTTGTCACTCAAAACTGGCAGAAACGTCTTTGCACAATTTGGTTTCTGCCAAAATTTAGGTACTGCACATGATGCGTCTGTGTGCAAATTCCATCTCTATCATATATTAGGTATAAAATTTCAGTAGTGCCACTGTGCATCCATGTGCAAATTTTAGGTAGCGTTGTAAAAAACGCAGCACCTCCAACTTGAACGTGTGCAGAGCAAGTAGTGACTTTCCATAGTATCAAACCCACTATATTTAGGTGACTTGGTAGCACTGTAGGTAGCATACCTTTGGATTACCAAAATAGACTATTCCATAGAACCAAAGCGCTATAGAATAAATGCATTTTACTACTGAGGGAGTTAGCACTTCACAAAAAAGCCCAAAACTCTGAGAATCAAGCACTTAGAAGCATGTATAGGTGGCAGATTTAGTGTTACATCAATTGTTTATCTTTGCAAAAGGGACAAAAGATTTCCAATGCCTTGGCCCTTATCTTTCTTCTTATGTAGGATAGATACTTTTGGTAGGGACTATTCTTCAACAGCCTCTTTAAGAGTTGATGATCTTGTGAAAGGCTTTCTGACCTTGATGTTGGATTTTGAAGGATATGAGAAGAAGCATAGCTTCTTTGTTCTGCCTATAAAGGTGTTTTGAGCTGCCTTTAGGAGAGGCAGGCCTCTTCTAACTGCAAATTCTTGTTCTAACATAGGCTCCATGGGGGATAGAGTCCTCCCTATGAGGCTCTAATATCTCTTGTAGTTTCAGTGTCTTATCCATTGGGTTGCTCCCAACCTTTAACCTGTGCAAACTACTCTGACCTATGACCTTCAACTGAAACCAAATGCAAACTGAAAACTTAAYTGTTGGAAGAGATGMTCAGGGTGTTGAGCTTCTTTTGCACAACCTACCTACCCTAAGCTATCCCCTGAGCTATTTGATCAAGTGAAATGAAAAATCCAATGGATCCATGCAAGCATCTTGTCCACTGGTTGGATTCTTTGCATGTGTTTCTTCAAAGGCAACAAGGAATACCCAATTAAAGGCAATGCATCTAAGAGTTTGAAATCAGTTTCATCACTGGCCAAATATGAAAAATTAAACTCACTCATTGAATGAAAACATGTGGCAAAAGGATCTTGCATCTCATGAAGAAAAACCTCTTGGTTATCAACACATATAAAACAATTATCTTCAGTTTCATATGTTTTTTTTTGTTTCAATCCTTTATACTCAACATCAGTCTGGAAAGAGTTTGAAAATGACCCCTGATATCGTTCAAAAGAAATGTCATTTTGATTTTCAAAGGAAGAAAGGAAAATTGTTTGTTGACCAACTTGTTCTTGAAATAAAGTTTTAGGAAATGAATGGTTCGAATAGAAAACTGCCTGACTATTCTTATATCCATGATCACTTAAAATATTTATATCTTCATCATCTTCACTTTCAAATTCACAATTACTTGATGGTTGCAAACTTGAATTTTTAAAACCTTCTTCATAACAAACTATGGAATCAATAACATATTCAGAAGTTCGTTGGTTTATAAGATGGTGAACTCTCTCTTTCAGAAATTGGAATGAAGAAAAGCACAAGGGTAGATCATTTCCTTCAGCAAACTCGCTACCTTTTTGTTGACTATCATCATGGCTTAAATGTGTGAGTTGTAAACCTTCATAAGACTGCTAAAAAGAATCATCTCCCAGAGATGACTCTACAAATGGTTTCTCTAGAAGAAAATTGTCATAATCATCATAATACTCTTCATAAGGAGGTAAATTGGAAACCTCTTGAATATCCATAGCAAGAGGATTTGGATCAACAGTTGGTGAGTCAACCACTTGATCATCAATCATTACAACTTCCTCTTTAGAATAGTGCTCACAAGAGGATGATAAAACAAGGTTTACATCATATGGATTTTGATCAATAAGAAACATATAGTTGTCAATGCAGTCATCAACTATTTCATCTTCAACATTGTTTGAAAACTTCTCCTGAATTTGACATGCATACATGTTCATTGAAACATCTGCAATCATTGAGGAATCTGATTCATAATTTGACACATACTTACATCCTTGTTGTTGTCCTAGATCTGATTCATACTCATTGTTTTCTTGCTAAAAAATTGAAATGTATTGATAGTTCCCTTGTTCATGTGCATGCATATTTTCAAATTCGACCTACTCTCGAATCCTCCTGGAAGCACGGTTGTTTTCCTCCACTCCTTGGGCATCTTCAAACAATATCCTTAAGGATGAAGACTTCATTTCTAACAGGATAAGGGAAAGTTCTGAATGAAGACCCATAACATAATATATCATGGCAGTTGTCTATGTAGGCCGGATCTCCAAAGGCATATCATGATAAATGCCATAAAATCTTTTGTTAAAAATAGACAAAGATTCATCCTGCTCTATCTTCAAAGAACAAAAATCATCAAAGTATGAATCTAATGATTTGTTCTCACCCCAATACTTCAAAAAATCATTAGAGAAGTCGACCCAAGAGCCAATAGAATCAACTCTCAGACCCTTAACCATACAACAGCATCTCAGATCAAATATTTAGAGAATAATATCATGATCACATTTTCATGGACAATCTCAAACTGATCAATAAAATCCTCAAAGTATTCCAAGTGCCTTTCAACTGAAATTTGATTCTCTCCAGAAAATCAGGGAAGATATTCAAAGCAGTCAAGAGGGTAAGGATGAAGGAGATAGGGCAGCCTTAAAGGCTTGGACATCTTCATCATGATTTTAATTTGAAAGGCAATGGGCTGATCATGAAGGTTAATAGGTTGATGACAAGGTTGATCATTAATTCCCAAAGGTGTTGAAGTCTAAGTAGGTTCAGAATCAATCTTAATTTCCTCAAGGTTACAAGAATGCTCTGATTCAGGAGGAATTGGAATGCAAAACTCATCTTTAGGAACGAGCTGTAATGAGGATATAGGATCAACATCAACACAATAAGGCTGCAATATTTTCTCTTCTAAGGTTGGATATATGAAGGTAGGTTGATGATCATAGGAATAAACAAAACAGAAAATAACCCTCTTGACATGTGAAGGGAAAATCATGAAAGATATGATAAAGAATAGAAAAAGTTCATGTAGAAAACTAATGAACTGATACCTGGTCATATTTCTATCAATAGGATCGTCCCCAGTGGAGTATTTGATTTTGGAGTCACCAGGTAGATGATTACAATAAATTTTCTATATCCCTCTCTTATCTAGCATCAAGAGCTAGATCTATGTCATTCTTCCCATGGAACTCTTCAATATACTCAAATCCATCCCCGCCAATGGTGCCATTTATGTTATCAATCCAAGAGTCACTCCCAGACTGTAAATGAGAGTAAGCTTGGTAACATAGAAATAAAATGACTTGATTGGATAACTTGGGTTTTGGGAAAATTTGAGAGTGGTAAAATTAATCAAGAAGGCAATGAAGCCATTGGGCATGGAGTCAACAAATCAAGTCGAATAAGGCCCTACATCAATTCTAAGATCAAATAAGTGTGAATGAATAAATCAGGAAAAACACAAAGTGTAGCTAAGATTGAAAAGAAACATGCTTTCAGTCACTACAGGAAGAATCTGTAATAGTTATAAAACCTTTCAAAACATCACAGAATGAAAAAGATGTGTATGTGGCAGTTGTTGTAATAATCCTTATCACAACATCCTCAGCACAAACTCTGTTCATACAATCCTTACATAAAAAAAAACACATCTAATAGAAGAAAATATAAGAAGTATGATAACACATAGAGAATAAACTATATGATAAAAATTATTACTCATCAGCTGAGATCTTTCACATACAAAACTAAGACAAGTCTTTGAGGAAAACGTCAAGCTTTCATGCCTTGCAACTCATTATCATTTCTTGAAAAGCTTACAACATACCTCTTGGGTCTCTCCTCTCTTGGATCATGAATCCAACCCTCCTACCCTCTTGTACAATGAATATATAGTCATATAGGTCATTTCCAGCTCACCTATTCGAACTCCAACCCCTTTCCCAAAATAGAAACAACTACAAACAGAAAATGACACGTTTTAACTAATTTCCTGTTTTTCAGGAGGTGAAATTCTGAAAAATAGGCTTCCAAACTCCACTTGTAATTCTCAAACCATAACATATTTGTAAAATATGAGAATTTTTTTTGTATATAATATTGTTATGAAGAAAATCCTCTCTCAGTTTCTTTAAATTCATCTCCAGCTGGCCACAACAGGTGTCACAAAAATATGTCTCAAACAAGAAATCATGAAAACAGAAAACATGGGGCTCAAAGATTCTTTCGAATATCCAAATATGTGACACATGTGTGAAACCTGAAAGAGGTTAATGTTCATGGGCCCATTCTTGACCATAACCTCCTTCATATTTTGAAAATTCATCTTATTTCACCCGGAAATCCTTCTGGAAGTCAACTGGTCAAAAATGTCAGTTCAGCAGTCTTAAAATAGAGTTTCAGCAACACATTATGTAGCACCACTTCTATGTCAAATATATCTCTAACCATAACACATTTTGAAAAAAGGAGAGGGGGTTTTGTTATCTTGTATGTGATGAACAAAAATATCCTCCAGTTTTCAAAAATACCTTCTCAATTGTTCATAGTACAAGTTTTAAGTTTTTCACTCAAAACTGGCAGAAATGTCTTTGCACAGTTTGGTTTCTGTCAGAATTTAGGTAGAAAATTTAGGTAGTGCCTGTGATGCGTCTATGTGAAAATTCCATCTCTACTAGATATTAGGTACCAAATTTTGGTAGTGCCACTGTGCGTCTGTGTGCAAATTTTAGGTAGCGCTGTCAAAAACGTAGCACCTCTAACTTGAACGTGTGTAGAGAAAGTAGTGACTTTGCATAGTATCAAACCCACTATCTTTAGGTGACTTGGAAGCACTGTAGGTAGCATACCAGTGGAATACCAAAATAGACTATTCTGTAGTGCCAAAGCGCTACGGAATGTCTACATTTTACTGCTGAGGGAGTTAGCACTTCACAAAAAAACCCAAAACTCTGAGAATCAAGCACTTAGAAGCCTGTATAGGTGGCAGATTTAGTGTTTTATCAATTGTTTATCTTTGCAAAAGGGACACAAGATTTCCAATGCCTTGGCCCTTATATTTCTTCTTCTAAAGGATAGATACTTTTGGTAGGGACTATTCTTCAACAACCTCTTTAAGAGATGATGATCTTGTGAAAGGCTTTCTGACCTTGATGTTGGTTGTTGAAAGAGATGAGGAGAAGTGTAGCTTCTTTGTTCTTCCTATAAAGGTTTTTTTAGCTTCCTTTAGGAGAGGCAAGCCTCTTCTAGCTGCAAATTCTTGTTCTAACACAGATGTTGACGGATAAACATATAGAAAGCCAGAACCCGTCATGTGAATCAATGGAGCAATCTTGTAAATCCTTTCAGGATCCCATAGTTGTTGATTAAGGTTGGTTGTCATTGATGTCAACCCTTGAAGAAAGCCCCGTTGTGTATTATAATTCAAATTGAATACAAAATAAATTATTTCAATAATAATTTTAAAGGAGAAATTAGAAGTGGGTTAACCCTAAAATAAGGAAAGTCGACCAAGTGACCTTGAAGATGTTTTTAAGGAAGCTACTTGGAGAGTATAAATAAGAGGCAAGGCTCTCTCATTTAACACACACTTGAGCATATTGAATATATATAAGTGTCTAAGGTAACCAAGGATATATAAACCGGAATTATGAGTGAAGGTGAAGAAAAGAAGGCCAAAATGCAAGGAAGGATAAATTCTTTTGATGGTGCTTTCTAAGGTATGTTATTTACAGGTCATCTCACCATTTTTGCTGTAAATTTTTTTCTATAATTATTTAGACCAAGATATTTCTATTCCATTGAGAAAACATATCCAAGTATTTGTGGTAAAAAATTCATCTTGTGGGTCGTTGTATTTTGGAAGTTACACTCTGTGGAAAATAGGGTTTGTTGCTAGTCATGAAACTAGTCAAAAAAAGGTGTTTCGGGTAAAAACGTTGTAACTTCTTCATAACAGATCCAAATTCAGTGAGACCAAATATGTTGGTTATCTTACAGTCTTTAGTATGTTTTGTAATATTTTCATATCAATTCAGCAAATATTTCGTGCAGGGCATGCTCTACAAGGTCTCTCTCTAGAATATGCCATAATTCAGCAAGGTATGCCATTTTTTCTATAACTCCTTTTCTGAGAGGTTCCAAGTAGTGAAACTTGGAGGAATTGCATGAAACAGACTGAAGAACATTGTGTATCAATTTCATATGTTTATATATTACAGGTACAAAGTTATGATTACTTCAATTTAGGGTTGTTGACTAATCCAAAACTAGGCATGTGAAATTAAAGAAAAGTTTGGTGAAAATGTTAGTCTCTTGTTGTTAAAGTTACAGAAGGTTTGCAGGAATGTGATAATATACACCAGGTCTATTATAGAGCTACAAATCATATTTAGATGATGAAATTGATGAGGTCTTTTGGTTAAGTTACATGTTGAGTACATGGTTGAGACAAGTAGTTGATGAGTTGGCACATACATGAGGTGTATAGTTGATGATGTTGGTTGATGAGTAGTTGACACATGATTGGTACATACTTGGTACATGGTTGGAAGAACTTTTTTATGGTGCATGTTGATTACAAGTTTTTTGGTACAGGTTGGTGCATGGTTGATGCACTTGTTTATGGTACAGGTTGATTATAGGTTGAGGTACAGGTTGATGCATGGTTCATATTTATTGGTACAAATTTACAGCGATATATCTCACAGTGATAGTGTGACAGTGGTTCCATCATTCTACTTCTACTTCAGGGTGGTAGGACGGGGCAAGGACAGGTGGTTGTAGCCGGAGAACATAGGGGGTTGTAGCCTCCTTCTGGTTGTAGCCAGAGAATTGGGGAGTTGGAGATTCCCTCATGTTGTAGCCTGAGAAACTAGGGGGTTGGAGCCTCCTTCCAGTTGCAGATGGAAAACAAAGGAAGTTGGTGCTTCCAATGAATGTAATTCTTCAAGACATATAAGAAAAAGCATTCTGTGGTTTTCTCCCGATTTGGGTTTCCACGTAAAACACCGGTGTACTAT
>JASDQU010245061.1:95258-108730 GCA_032191745.1 Picea mariana
CAAGTTGGTGCTTCCAATGAATGTAATTCTTCAAGACATATAAGAAAAAGCATTCTGTGGTTTTCTCCCGATTTGGGTTTCCACGTAAAACACCGGTGTACTATGTATGTGTGTGATTGTTTATTTATTATTGCTCATTATTGGATAATAATTCTACATTGATATAACATTTGAAGAAAAAATATTATAATTACGTTATTACTGATTCACCCCCCCCCACCCTCTCAGTAATCCAACACCACTTGTCCACTTAACCCACTTTCCTTATTTTAGGTTTAACCCACTTATAACCACTTTCCATAATTAGTAAGTTCTCCATTAACTTTATTATTTAAATAATTCTTTTGCATCCTCTTTGACTTCATCACTTCACTTAATTATTTAAATAATTTTGTCTTTGTAAACACTTTGACTATTTACCTTTTGGGGTTTCTAGACAACACATGAAGGTCCTCCAAATTCACAAGGACATAAATCTCAAACCGTGAGGAGTTATGTGGTGTTCCACATACCATTGGAAATGGCATGACAAGCACTATCCATCTAGGATAGTTTCACTGGAAAATTCATTGATATTTATCTCATTATTCCATAATTAATGTTGCATTCTCTAACCATACTTCTAGGATAACTCAACTGCAAAGCATCTTCCTGTGAGGGATTTCACCATAAGGGGACCACTTTGGAGTTCATCCATTTGTACTTCCTATCAACCATGTCAAGACAATAATGAGACATCTTTACATCAATCCAACTGGAATAACCCATGACAAAACATCACTGTGACATTGTCCCTTTGTCATTGATTCCATGCATGACCACATGATCCAACGATCAATACATTAATGCATCAATCCATCTATGCATTATATATCAAAGACAACGCATCGATCTATCTTCATCTATGCATCAATCCATCTATGCATCACAACACATTGATCCATCTTCATCAATGCATGACATCATCAATGCATGAAATCATCTATGCATCATATATCAATGACTACACATTGATCCATATTCATCTATGCATTATATATCAATGACTTCACTTGACATAAATCCATTGAAAACAATGAAAATACATACTACATCAATAAAATATCACAAGAATTTGTTCCTTTGACATCCATGACAACATGATCCAACAATATCCCCCTTTGGCATTGATGGAAATACCAACATTGATGTCAACACCGATCATTGATGGAAACATGTAGACTTGGAATTTATCTTTATCAATAGTCATCTTAATCACATCAATGTGACTATCTCCCCTCGTTTGAAATCAATGGAAAAAGGTACTTATCTCCTTGGGGCTACTCCCCATGCCTGAACTCTCCTTGGGGCTTCTCCCCTTGCCTAAACTCTCCTTGGGGCTGCTCCCTATGACTGAACTCTCCTTGGGGCTGCTCCCCCTGCCTGAAATCTCCTTGGGGCTGCTCCCCCTGCTTGAACTCTCCTTGGGGCTACTCCCCTTGCCTAGATTCCTTGATCTTCCTTTGAATAATCTCTCCCCTTTTCAACAAGGGATATCATGCTGATGTAATGTTGAAGACATATCGCTCATGCTCCCCCTGTGACCATCTCTCCCCCTGAAACCATGCCTTTATGCTCTTTCTCCAAGTATTTACCTTTGCATATGAAATAATCATGGAAAGAAGAATGAATCCCCCTATGGGTATGTCTGCCCCTATCTTCTCTATAATATGAACAATATGATACCACTACAATATGCTTCTGCTGCAAATGCTACTGCTTAATCAGAACATATATCAACTGCTTCAATAATGATCCGCTCTTCCTATGATGATCCTTGGACCTGTCCATGCATCAAACGCGTTCCATGCCATACATCATGAAGCAAAATATATGTTAAAAATGAATAGAGAATCATAAAAAAAACATCAACCAAGTACATATTATGTCATATTATGTGCCAACCATGCACAACACCCATGTACATCAACCATGTAAATCAATACCATCAATGGAGCGTATCAACCATATGATTCTACCAACATGTCAACCATGTGCCTCAAACAAGTGTCACATCACTTATGATATGCCTCTACCATGAACCAAGTTCCACAATCATGTATCTCAACCATCAAGCATCCTAACAAGTGTCTCAACTATCATCCCATACATCGTGTACCAAAACAAGTGCATCAACCATGCACCAAACCTCAACAAGATGAATCTACAATCAATATTTGATCTCATACATGTATGCCATATCAACCATAAACGATGTGCCAATCATACTGCTAGCAGGTGCCTCTAACAATGTACCAAAAGTGTACCAAACATGCATCAACTATAGATCAAGCTATGACTCATCAATGATGTACAACATAACCACCTCATCAACTTGTCAACTACATGTCCCAATATGTAGCTCAGCCACATGCCAAATGCATGCAACAAGATATTCAACAAATATGCCTTTAATGATACATCACAAGATATCTCAATGGAACTCAAATATGTACCAGCCATGTACCCCAACAGATTTGCCTTAACCACCATTCACTACAGCAAATACTAAGCATCCAAAAATACATGTACTAGAAGTGTGCCTCAATAGATCAATGTCATCTATAGCTAGCATCATCATGATATATCTCATAACCAAAGTGCCATAAATTCATTTTCACAACCAACATTGTTCCTCAACAGAAAAAGCCTCAATCCATACGCTAGAGTTATTATAATGCATCAAGGATAGAATTTAAACACTCAACCATATGTCATCACCATGCATACATAAATTATGTATGCCAACATGTAATCATGAAAACCTGCAACAAACCATGTCAGACCCTGCAACACAGAGTTATACCATCACACCAAGATTGAACTTATTTGCATAGCCTACTTTCCAAGTATTTTACCACATGTACACGGCCTTATATATAGACAGCTCACGTATGTACGTGGACTATTTATAGGTCATCTCGTGTATGTATGTGAATGTTATCAATGTAACCCGTGTATTCTTCATAAGAAGTCAAGCTTGAGATTGCCTTAGGGATGTCATTTTGTTCTGATTGTTCAGTCTTCTTCACCCACTTCTGAACGTGTCCCATCTTCTCAGAACTTGAGCTCTGAGCTTCCATCTTTCCAACATTGTATTCCTTTCTAGCCTCATGTGTTCTTCTATTAATACTATATGAAACACTTCTCATGGATTGTCTTCTTGTGTTCCAGCAATCCTTGGATTTGTGGCCAAATCCACTACAGCTGTAGCATCTCATGGTGTGACAATGAGCAGTAATGTGTCCTACTTGATTACATCTCCAACACCTTAGGGTGTTATGAAATCTTTCATTATCTCTCATTTCATAATATCTTCATTCCAAAGTTGTGTGAACATATTCATTACATGAGTAACAGTGACCATGAAAAACATTTTCATACCTTTTCTTTGGTGTCCATGTTGAAGGTGTCTCTCTTCTGAATTTGCTTTGAGGTGTAAATATGGCTTCTTGATGTCTTCCTTACTTTGTTCTTTTGAAAGTTTCCTTGCCTTGTGTAGATGGTTAACTTGCAACATTGTTTCCATCTTTTGAGAATGAGGGACTTACCTCAAGCTTCTTTGAGGTCCTTGCTTCAAAATGTGTAGCTTCTTTGTTGTATCCAAGACCTGGTTTATCATTTGGTGATCTTTGACTATCCAATATTTCATTCAAGATTTTTGAGCTATTCAAGAATTTGTTTGTACTTTATTTCTAAGATCAACAACTTCAGCTTCCAACTTATGACCATGGATGATTTTAGGGGCTAAATTTCGCTCATGGGATAATTTTCCATGGTTTTTCCCCAAAACAGATTCATTATTCTAACAATGATTTTCCCATATTCTATAGGATAAAATTATTTTACCTTAAAATTCACCAAAATTTTATACAAAGTATATAAAATCCTTAGAAATTTGAATATTTTTACAAAAATATCGCCAAACATTTTATAGTTGGCATATGAAGGATTGTAAGATTCACCAAGGTTTCTACATTTTAAAATAAATTTACTTCCTTAAAATCATCTATGCTTATGACATGACTCTTCCTTTTCATTTACTTGATTCTTTAGTAGTTCCTCTACCCTTTTGGATTCTTCAATTTGGGTCTTGATATGGATATTGACTTCGAGACTTTTGCTAATCTCATCATATACCTTATTATTTTCCTCCATTTCATTCTTTAGTCTTTTGATCTCTTCTTATTTTTATTCTAATTGAGTCCTTTTATTTTATTCTTGTTCTTTGAGCATTTCCTTTAGTTTCAAAATATGCTTTTGATTCTTTTCAAGAAACCTTTTAGTGTTCTGCAAAAGATAGCTATAGTCTATATAACTATGGTCATAGTTGTATTCATATAGACCCCAGTCAACTTTGTTTTTAAGCTTTGAAAGTGCTTCTTCTACTTCTTCCATGGGATAACTGTCATATGATTCTACACAAACTATTTCTAGATTTTCTTCTTCACTTGTAGAGAAACATTCAACTTCATCACACTTAGAATTATTGCAATCGTGATATTATTTACCTTTAGAGTTGTCTTTGGTGTCTTCCTTTTCGCCTTGGTATGTCGTCTCTAGCTTTAGCCATAGATCCTTGGCATAAGTGCATTGTCCCATGCTTTCTTTGATAGAACTTGAGATTCCATTAAAAATGGTCTTGAGAGCCAATGCATCATTCTTCTTTTCTTCCTTTTGAGCTGCAAACTTTGACTTGTTCTTCAAGGGAAATGATCCACTAATAGTTTCTTNGTCTTTGATAGAACTTGAGATTCCATTAAAAATGGTCTTGAGAGCCAATGCATCATTCTTCTTTTCTTCCTTTTGAGCTGCAAACTTTGACTTGTTCTTCAAGGGAAATGATCCACTAATAGTTTCTTTCCAAACACCTCCTCCTTTTTCTTTCAAATACTCTTTCATTTCTATTCTCCATTCTGAATCATTTTCCTCATCAAGGATTGGAACTTCATCATCTATTTGTGTGTCCATGGATCTCCTCCAAGCTTGTTAAGGCTTATAGTGAAGGCCTTCTCTGATACCAATTGTTGGACACACCGATCACACTGAGAGAGGGGGGTGAACCAGTGTAGGGCTCTTTTTACACTTCCTTTCACAAAACTCCTTAGTTAGAAATCACAATTTACTCATCACTTATAACTGTTAATTAATAACCGGTTGTATGTAAACATATATTATCACCAAAGATCATCAATAATCCATCACCACAAAGAACACAAGATGTATGTACATTTTTTTCTTTTTATTATGGACTACAATCCTTGGGGTTTTATTAGCAACAATTGAATAGAGTATCAACTCCACAAGAGCATAAGATCTGCAATGCAAGACTCAACTTACACAACTCAGTACCAACTGAGAAGAGGATTCAATCCTCAAAAGATACCAATCTATCAACATGTGTGCGACCTGTCAGTAGTGCAACACTCATATGTACATGCCCTACCAATAGTGCAGCCCGCATATGTATGCGGTCTGGCTCACAACAACCTGTGTATGCCTCCTTAAGAACTAGGTTTTTCTCTTTCCTTGAAAACTTGGATCTTTTTCATCCTATGTCACATCCACTTCTTCCCTTCACTGTCCAATCTGTACCATAACCAATCACAACACATCTATGTTGTCTAACAACTTACTCATGCTCCTCAATGATACAATATGAATGTTACTTAATCATGTATAAGTAACCAATATACTATGGAAACCATATCAGTACTGAAACATAAGCGTGTTTCTCACTTAGTCAATCAACCAACATAACCATATCACAATGGCCATACCAAGAATTCCTTAAGCATTCACCATACCATAAGAAAAAGTATCCATCAAAACAATCATGTAACCATACCAGAACTTCTATGGAAAATATGAGCCCATAGAATGCATACCTGGAACTTGCTTCAGTCTTCAAGGACCTGGCACAAGATCTTACTCAAGTCTCCATGACTCTCTCCAATTGTATGCGCTCTGGCCTCCTTCAACCCATGTGTGTATGCGCTCTGACTCACTGTAACCCGCGTATGTACACACTATGGCTCATTGCAGCCTGTGTACTTCTTCAGAAACTAGAGTTTCTGAACTTCTGAAACTTTCGTTGTCAAGATCTCAGACTTACAAAACCTTTGATGCATCCATGTGTACCTGCAATGAATCTTTCACTCAGAATAGATCTTCAATATGCTCAAGAAAGATTACTTAATAAAGAGACCCTTGCTCTCTTATTTATACTCTCCAAGTAGCTTCCTTTAGAAGCATCCCCTTAGCCCATTTTTCCACATATCCACATAGCCACTTTATCCATATAGCCACCTTTGTCCAACTTTTTCCACTTAGCCACTTTGTTCACATAGCCACTTGTCCACTTAACCCACTTTCTTTATTTTAGGTTTAACACACTTATAACCACTTTCCATAATTAGTAAGTTCTCCATTAACTTTATTATTTAAATAATTCTTTTTCATCATCTTTGACTTCATCACTTCAATTCATTATTTAAATAATTTCTTATTTATAAACACTTTGACTATTTTGACCTTTTGGGGCTTCTAGACAACACATGAGGGTCCTCCAACTTCACAAGGCCATAACTCTCAAACCGTGAGGATTTATGTGGCGTTCCACATACCACCGGAAATGGAATGACAAGAACTATCCATCTAGGATAGTTTTACTGATAAATTCACTAATATTTGTCTCATTATTCCATAATTAATCTTGGGTTCTATAACCATACTTCTAGGATAACTCAACCGCAAAGCGTCTTCCTGTGAGGGATTTTACCATAAGGGGACCATTTTGGAGTTAATCCATTTGTACTTCCTATAAACCATGTCAAGACAATAATGAGCCATCTTTACATCAATCCAACTAGAATAACCCATAACAACACATCATTGTGACATTGTCCCTTTGTCATTGATTCCATGCATGACCACGTGATCCAACGATCAATACATTAATGCATCAATCCATCTGTGCATCATCTATCAAAGAAAACACAACAATCTATATTCATCTATGCAACAATCCATCTATGCATCACAACACATCGATCCATCTTCATCTATGCATGACATCATCTATTCATAATATATCAATGACTACACATCGATCCATCTTCATCTATGTATGACATCATCTATGCATTATATATCAATGACTTCACTTGACATCAATCTATTGACAACAATGAAAATACATACTACATCAATATACTATGACAAGACTTTTTTCCTTTGACATCAATGACAACATGATCCAACAATTAGAGGTGTGCCTAACACTAACAACTCACTTTCTGAGGAAATATATTTTTTGGTGAGTCACCCCCTAAAAAAAATTTCCGCTAATGTTGCACAAATATCTTCTATCATTGATACAAAGCCTTCTACCAATGAGGAAGCCACTAAAAAGTATGGAAATATGCTATGATGGAGTATGATGTTTGGAAGATAGGGCCAAAACTCACTATGGAATCAATGATTGATTCCAAGCATGTAGTGGTTGATGAATTCTTCCTTGAACATGGTAAGTGCACCTTGAATATTCTACAAATTCAAGATGAAGAGGGAGTAACTTGGATTGGGGGAGAACACCTTCCTCACAAGCAGGGAGTGTTAGCTTTACCTAGTGTTGATGCTTGGAAAAATCCCTAGCATTCAACATGGACAAATTTCATGATCAAGGCCCCAATTTGGCCTATATTCGTTTGGGATGGAAATCCTCACCGAAATGTGGGCTTGGTTGCCACTAAATGAGATTTTGAAATAAACAAAAGTTGATTCAAATTTGATCAAGTGTTTATTTATATGATATGATAAAAATGAAGCTAACTTTAAATGAAATATAACTATTGTTTCTAATTAAAACAAAACTATCACGGGAGCATAACAAATGATTAAATATGAGGAGACTAAATAAATTGTTTAATCTTCAGAAGTAGTTCCAAAAGAAAATGGTCGCTGAAACAATCATTAGAAATTAAATTATTCAAATAAATAGTTATTTGAATATTTGATTTCTATATGCTTATATTTAATTAAATATCATTTGTATCAAATTCAATCAAGAATGGAATAAACGCAATAATTTCTTGGATATTCTAACAATAATGCAGAAAATAGAGTATATAATCATTCATTCCATAGATAAATCTGAAACAAGATATAATGGCCTGAAAATATGTATTTCATTTGCATGAATAATAGTACCAAACAATTGAAACACAATATATGTATCTCCACTACAATTCTTCAATTCCACAAAATTAAATTTTACAATAGCGCACTTAGCTAGTTCTTCAGAATTTTTTAACCCCCATAATCCTTAATAAAAAACTCTATAAATAAGTTTTGGTATAACAAAAAAATCAAAACTTCTCGCAAGTCTAATAGAGTAATTTCCAAATAAAGAGATTTTGTTACAAAATGGTAGGATCTCTTGCTTTTATTTATCGATCCTATCGATATAGATTTCCCATTTAGAAAAAAATTCCATAATTTGTGAGATTAGTGATGGAGTTGACTTGTCCAAATTAATCTCACAATAGTAAACCTTGTCTGCAATAGTAACAATTTATCCATGTAACTTGGAACATAAATTGTGAATGAATTTTATGCATGTTGATGGATTGATGAGGAACATATTGATTGCTTGCATATCCCACCTGTCTAATCCCTATATCAAACCCTCTGAGTATTTTATTTATTGTTTCATATTAGTAAAAGAAGATTCTCCCAAGACCGAAACGCCCAGAAATTGTACATTTGACATATCAAACTTGATGATGATATCCACTGCATTATCCCAAATACTTGAGCAATATTTAATTGAATATGTAACAAGATTCTATGAATGGTTCATATTTTGTATCCAACTATCTAGAGTAATTTGACTTTTGAGTTTTTCATCCTCTTAAATTCGTAAGATATTATCTAGGGATGATTTGTACTTATCCGACAATTCGTCACTTTTTCAAATGCATCTTGTACCTATTTAATCTCAGACATTTTAGCCTTAATAATATTTAAGAAATCATTCAAAGTTTTATTGTACTTCTGAATATGACTCAACTTCTAATATAAATATTCCTCGGATAATATAAGTTGTTCATTTGATATCAAGGATTAGTTATTTATAAATTTCCATGCCAATTGTTTACTCTGCAAATCTTTAATCTGTGAAGATAGTTTATTAATTTGATCATCTTTTTCTGCAACTTATTTTGCAGATGCCTCCTGGAATTTCTTGCTTTCCTTTTTCAAATAACTTTCAATATCTTGTAGTTGATTTTCATGTTTCTATGAAAAGAAACTATTTTTTTTTACACTCGGCATCGGCTAGAGTCTTCTATTGTTACAAATTGTCCTAAAAAAAAAAATGATCTTTTCTTGTTGTTTTCTAATAATCTCTTTGAGATTACCAATAGACCACTTATTGTCATGATCAAAATCTCCTATTGAATCTGCAACCTCATCAAAAAAATAATTTTCATTAAATTTTGTTGCATCCCATATCATGATCTATTTGGGAGTATCTTTTGTTTGTTCCATTTTCCTTTTCTGAGGCCTTCCTTTAATAATAGGTTTTTTAGCAGGACTAAAGAAATATTCACCTAGAGTAGGTGTCTCCTCTACTACTGGCTCTAAAGAATCCAGATAAATGATCTCAGAAGAAGGATTACCTAGAAATGATGCCAAGGGATTTTTAGAAATAGTAGCAATTGTAATAGCCTCCATGTTTTCTTCTGATTGATTCTTTTGTGGATCAACTTTCTGTGGTGTCTCCAACTCTTGACCTTGTTGTTGTTCAGTTGCTTCACCTCCACATTATCTGAAGGTTGGGACTGCTCTATTTGCAACTGTTATTTGTCTTGGCCTTGGAGATATTTATTATCAGTTACAAATATATTTCCCAAAGACAACTTCCTATGAATTTGAAAAGCTAAAAATTCATCTCTCTTAGGACCTTCTGGAATATATGCAATTCTTTTTCATACTTCTTCATATGGTTGAAACCTTTGGAACACTTTATAAAAATGAATATCTTCATGTTTTTATACTTTGAAATTGCTTAAATCCTGACAATGATCATCCACAATGTTTAAAGGATCATGCTTTTTGAAAGCAATATAAGATAGTTGGATTTTCTCAAGAGTTGTCGCTTCCACTCTAGCACGTTGATAATCTGATTGGGTGAAAATTCCCAATTTGATTGGAAACAAAGGCCAAACATTCTTTCAACCAGTCTTTAAATCCAATGTTATACATGTCCCAATTGTTTGATAGGCAATCTCTCTAAGAACTAACCTATCTAGAACATATATGGGAAGAACATGGGGAGGAGCCTCAAACCCATAAATCCTTATATAAGAAAAAGTGTCTTCAATGAACCAATCATCGATAAATGAAATTCCATCTATTACACCATTTGTAAATCTAGGAGGTGGGTAATCATATAAGAGTTGATGTAATGGAATCAAAAAATTGTTACAAACTTCATAGAAGAATTTTTTTCAATTGAATCTCAAAGTTTGCAGCAGTAAAAATGAATAGGTTGCAGTGATGGATTCCAACTCCGTTTCATTAATGGGAAAGGAATTTTAGCACAGACTGCATCTATCAAATAACAAAACATGAAACACTGAGGCATAAAACGAGGGGGAGATCTCAGTATATTTTCAACTTGTCTTCTCAAGTTGTTAGATAAGATAATTGCCTAGTTAAAAATCTTTCCATTCTCTAAAATATGATGTATCAAAGGAACCCATTCTAATTTGAATTTAAGAGCATTGAATTCTCCATACAGTCGGCATAACATAGTAGCTAATTTCTTAGGAGATACATTCATATTGTTAATAGGATACAATCCTTTAGATCTGATTTTGAAATTGGTATCATCAACCAACCATTCTCTAATTAAATAAGGCATTTGCATTTGTGTGTCAATCACTTCTTTTCTCAAAAATGCATCAAGAAACTGACCATCTAATATGATTTCTGGTTTTGGTAATTTATACATAACTTCTAAATCTTCAGGACAAAAAGACCCTACTACCTACTTTGCCTCATTTACTATAGTGTAAGTGTCCAAATCCACATGAAAAATAACCCAACGTACCATGTATGAATATGGAGTAAGGATTGGTTTGGATGCTATCTTACAAATATTCAAATGATGTATATCCACAAAATTGTCGGAGTCTTATGGGTATTCACTTTAAAAATCTCCCTTCTCCAAATACTCATAAATCTCATTCCATTCTCTGCAATTGATACCAATTTTATGTGAAGTCTCTGAGAACAGGAATGCATTGGGATTTTCATCATCTTCTTTCATTGTCTCAGTGGCATTAACTTGCTTTTTCGATCCTTTGGACGACATTATGTTTAACCTACAAAATTATTCAAAGGAAAATCAAATAACAATGATACAATGAATCATTCATAAGGATCAAAGTAAAAAGAAATTTAAACTTACTTCCACTGCAAAAGAAAATTGAAAATGATCTGTGGAATGGCTCAAAAGAACACAAATGTTCACAGTAGCTGACAATAGTAACAATGACAATGGGAAAAATGGAAATTTTGTATTATTAAAGGTTTATATTTGGTTCAAGATTTGGTCGTAAGTGTTATAAATGAGACTTATTTTCATATCACCATTAATCAATAATTTGGCAATTTTATTTTCAATTTCAATAAAACTTCATTAAAAAGCCATCTTATTAAACTACACTTGCAACCTCTAGACTTGTTTTAAAATTGTACAAACTAAGGTTTAACCCCGTTATTAATTGCTTATAATCCATTATTAACTCTTTGTTTAAGCCTTAATCATCAACTTAATGTTTACTGGATATCGGGATATCGGGATATCAATTATATCGGACTTGTCCCAAAGAAAAACTCATACACATTGTCGATGTCCCAATATTCGATATCAGGACTTCAGATATCGGTTACATCGCATATCGGATATCGAGAATAAAGTATAACCATATCAAAAGTTTCAAAACAAAACTCCAATTTCCGATATTGGAATGATGCGATGATGATGTATTAAAATTTTATCAGGTATCGAGATTTTCGAGTTTTGAAAGAAAAACATAAAACCAAGGGCCAATAAGCGATATTTTTTGAAAAATGAAGAATTTTTTATTGGATTTTTTCTAGGATATTTCAGAATTTATTATAATGTTTTAGTATTTATGAACAAAGAGAAATTTGGAAATGTATTTACAAAATTCAATAAAATCAACAAAGAAAAATTAAATTGAAAAAAGAAAATCAAATAATCAAAAGTAATTTGGAAAAACAACATGTCTATGAAGGGACACTAAAATTTCAGGTTAAAATTTCAAGGGAGGTTGTTGAGGCTCAACACCTAGTTGCTTAGAAGTGTTCTCCTTCAATATTAATGCAACAGTGATGAGAAAATCCATTTTCCAGTGTTATATTCCTTCACAATTCCTTCCAACAGTAATATTTGTTGTTGATGAAGGAGGTATGCTAGTGTGAGTCTAGTGTAGGTGCATCAATTATAGACACTCAATGGTTAAAGTCACATGCATGCATGTTCCATCATTAGCTTTCTATTTTTAGGAAGGTGAAGTGGCATGGTGGAAGATGCATTATTAATCTTTAGGTATAAGCATTTATTGGATATGGTACATGTATGCTATGTTTAGATTAAGCACATGCATATTTCCATATTTAGTGAGAGAAAAGATATTTAGGGAAGGCAAAAATCCCACACAAGTTGGGTGCACTACATGAGAAGACTTGAGTGGCCATTTTATTCCAAGAAACTCGTTGATGCAAGTGATTGCACTCTCTTAGGCATTTAGGGTTGGATTTTGGCCTAATTTAGGGTGGCACACCACTTGGGATGTTAAAACTCATTGTAACCTTAGTCTCTTCTTATTCTATAAAAGAAAGGTAGGGTACAAAGATACAATAAATTTTGAGCTAGTTTGATTTGTAATTTGTCAATTCAATTTGATAGAGAGACATGTGATTGGAGGTGAAAATTACACTTCTTGTTACGATTTTTAGTGGTATGAGTATGCATATCTAGCACTTATATCTTTGCTATTTTTACTTTACTTGCAAGATGTTTTAACAATTTTAAATTCCAAAAAAAAAATTAGTGTATAACCAAATTTGTTAGTTTGAGAGGTGTTTAAGTGGATTCAGAATTAGTTGTACGTTATATTTTATTTATAAGCACAACTTTGCCTACTATGTACTGTAAATTTCAACATTTAGATGGGGTATTCATAGTTCATGAACTCACCCACATCATGAATTCAAGGAAATGTGTGTGTGTCTGTGTAAAAAAATGGTCATTAAGTTGGATATGTCACAAAACAATGTTAGGCTCAATTGGGATTTCATAATTCAAATGCTTTGGGGCTTTGGTTTTCAATGGT
>JASDQU010245062.1:0-12541 GCA_032191745.1 Picea mariana
CATTCTTGGGCTTACGAACGGGACATTCAGCAGGGCATGAGAGGGCCATCCCATAGCAACGACTGTATGTTCCTGCGCACATCGCTCTTTCCCGCCCCGTGACTCTCGACGTCGGTAGCATCTTGTAATTCTGTACCGGATCACTGTTGTCCTGGTATTGCCCCTGGCAGAACACCGCCATACTGGCCAAGCCGATAGCTATCGCCGCACAGTAATATATCACTGCATTGCCATGATTAGCCATTTGGAACAAAGCCATCTTCAGCTAATATTGTCAGCACAACCCCCTGATCCGATCACACAGGAGATGAGATGAAAATATGGAATTTGAAAGCACACAGTACAGATGCTTAAATACAAGGCATACAATGCCCACTTACCCACCGCCTGGCTGTTTTTGCTATGGAAGGAAGCAATGTAGTAAAGCCACCGGCGCAGCCTCGTGTGATTCGCAGAGATCCTGGCGCCGGGCACGGTTATAGTTATAAAATGTAATAGCGAAGCCACCCAGTTGTGAAGCACGCTCATAGGCCATTTAAAAGGCAATCGGCGCATTCGACGGTCAAGCTTCTGTGATTTCAACACGGTTTTAGATGGTTTTTAAATGATCGTGACAGTTGGCGAGTCTGCGCAATAATCAACTATATAATTTTTCCTCGGTAACAAATACAAGTTTCCGCGTTCCCAATTCATGCATAGCTTGTCCTGAACTTCAGGTTCTGTCATCATGCATTTGTTCTGGTTAGTACACCTGCAATGGTGTCAACACAAAGGCCACCAAAACCGAAAATTCTTGCAGAGTTATCAAAAAATTAATGGCGTCCGATACGATAGTACACGATGGCTTTTAAGTTTTATGCGGTAAAGATCAATTGGAATGCCGTGTTCCTTGAGGGACAGCAGCAATATACCGCATGCAGTAGCATTAAATGCTGTTGGGTCGCGAGCTTTATAAGGTATATATATAATACAGTAGGTTAAAGTTTTTCTACGAAATGATAAATTTTTTTTGGGATATTTAGTCTAAATCCAGCTAGAAATTGTTGGATTCGTAGATTTGAGTGATTATTTCTGTATAATCCCAGGGCTCTTGGAGTTTTTCAGCATGCTGAATCTATTTCTGCATTTAGAAATTGATTTTTAAAAACAAAAAATAGTAATTCGTGTAAATTTATATAGCAGAATTCCGACGAAAAAAGCCATTTCGTAGACCAGCTAGTCAACGCCATAACTGCTGCAGCATTGGAGCAATATACAGCAGCATCACAGCATTGAATGCTGTCGCAGGCTGTATATACACCTTCTGATATATCCTGGCATATATATCAAGGTGATCAGACGATGTATATACAGCTTATTCATGTATATACCACTTACTGCATCAGAAAGTATATACACCATCGAATATATCTCTGTATATATATTAAGATGATTCAACAATGTATATACCACCTGCTACAACATTCAATACTGCATAACATGTTGATTGTATATTGTTAACCTTCCTTAAAAACTCTGAATGATTGTAATTTTGTGACTCTGTTAAAAGGGTTCTCCAAGTTAACACAGGTTATTTCTCTCGCAGCAGTATACAGAGTCTATTTTTAAATTTTATTAACAAAATTGATAGGATTTTTAACTGATTCGTTGGAAATACAAAATTTGATTGTCGTAAAGTGGAATCAGTCCAGCTAATTCCTCTTCTGCAAATCTGTGGGTACTTCGGTTCTCTGCTCGTTACTCCTATTCAACTTTTTACTGTATGTGTATTTTATTATTTGATGCTTACCTAAACCAAAATGGATGCTATGATGTATTTCACGGACGGTACTTGTATCGATTTGAGCAAAAGAGATCAGGTTTATGAAGATACAATATATTCTTTTTCCCAAAAAAGGAAACAAATGTAATGATCTTTTACCTAATTAAATATTTAACAGCGATCACAAAACATGTCTACATATATTTATAAGAATCTTCGAAAAACTTGGAACTTGGTTAGAGAGATGGTTTGTTCCAAGTTTAGGTTTTTTTTTTTCATAAATAAATTATAAAAAATTAAAATAAGAATTATATGATTTTTTATTTTAATTATATAATTAGAATGTGTTTATCAGTTAATGTGGAAAAATTATTGTTTGTCACTTTTATAGATCAATTCGATCTTAGTGGATGTTAATCATCATCATCAATATGTAAATCATATTTAATGACGGTTTTAATTTTGATTAGTTTTAAAATTCTTGTTTTTTTATTTTTTTTAATATTTTTTTTTCAAAATTTAATATTAATCAATGTTTTTTAATTATATATTTTAAATTTATTTATCAAACATAGTCTAAATAGTAGTTTAAATGTTCTATGAAATTACTCGTTTTCCACGATATTTTCCAGGGACCTTTGCCCGAAATATGGTGAGAAATTGTTAGATCCGCAGATTTGAGTGATTATTTCTATATAATCCGAGTGCTCCAGGGTTTTTCAGCATGATGAATCCATTCATAAATGGGTTTTAAACAACAAAAAATAATGATTTCGTGCAGATTTATGTCGTCAGATTTCGGTGAAAAGAACTATTTCGTAGAACAATTAGACAACGCCTATTTTAAATATTGTTTTTCACATTTTAAAAGCTTACTTAACCACGACCCTACAGGACATGTTTTTAAATCTTTCGATTGTTCACCTTCTGAGAGCGTGTGATACCACAACGATTCTTACTTGGTTGTTTGGCACACCAATAATACTTTGTTCGAACTACGCCTCTTCACCTAGAGCATACCCATACTTTGTTCTAGGCTACCAACAAGTCACACTCCTACTCTAGTGCAACTCTTGTATACTTAGACAATTGTTAACACAGTTTAACACTTAGTCTTATACAAGCATACATCCATGAACATGGGAAACCAAGAGAACAATTGTGGAACAAATGAAGACAAACACAAAAATAGTGCGGGTCAGACAAACCGTGCCTAACACTCGACTAAGTCTTTATTATTGTGAAACAATTACAATATGAGCACTACTGGCTCGGTTTACAAATTCAGTAGAGTCACACGACTTACCTCACCTCACCAAGACACTCATAAACAAATTCATCACACCAAGACTCTCTACCGGAATAGTCCCTGCAACCTTATGTGATGCAGCTCAAACGTGGCCACAACCAAAAAAATTTTGTCCCTTCATTTTTGCAGAATTTCACCAAGCTAACACAGATTTTGGTTCTACCTCACACATGCCTCCACAGATCGGTGTTTCCAGAATTCCCCAAAACCTCCCAAAGCATCCTACTCTTTGCTACTTGTCTTCCATCTTGGAAACTCTGCCTCAGTTCATTGCCTCAGTCTTGTTCTCCAAATATCTTGCCCAAAATGCTTTATGCCTTCCTTTGATTGTGCGCCCATTCTCTTATAGGAACTCCAAGGGTCACTTGTGTGAAATGTCATGTCTCTTGGGTGTGACGCATGCCTTCAAAAACCCACACTCATCTGATTCGTTGTGCCCTTTTGTGGACTCAGTGCACCCATCAAAGCACGTGCACCTATCGATTGATGTATCCCTTGGCCTAACGCTCTCTTGTGTTGATCATCATGACTCCTCTTGGGTGTGTCGATGGGGTCGTCAAACCACTACAATGCACCCATGTTGCCGAGGGTAGACAGGTCCACTCCTTGGGCATGCTCCCAAGTTGCCCCGCCCTTTCCTAAACACAACCCAAGTCTTTGTCAATTGTTCTAAGACAAGTAAGGTGTGTGCCCCCTTGGTGCTTGATTCAGAAGGATTCAAATCACTCAAAAATAAATTATCAAATGTTAGAGCAAATGGTACCATTGTTTAGTGTTCGTCGAGAGCTTTCGAACAACATGAATTTTTCCTCAAACATACGTCGTATGAGAAAGATATTGCGATCTGAAGTTTTATCCAAACAAGGGAAAATATGACAAGAAAGTTTGTACTGCTGATGTCAGCGACTAACGTGGCAACATAACATACTACCACGTGTCATATGTACATTGTATCGATGATGTTAGCATGATATCAACATGTTGACGTGGCAACATGACAAGCTGCCATGTGTCAGGATGACATCAACATCTGTACAACCAATGTGGCACAAGTGACATCTGCAACCCAGTCAACAACGACATGTGTCAGGCCGTATAGGTGACATCAACAACAATGACCAATGAGGGGTTGCCATGTGGCACTTTCTAGAAGGCTAAGGTGGCATAGTGAATTCCACCAAATATGGGGGATTCCACCAGATCTGGCAGATTCCACTAAATATGGCGTAATTTGCCTAAGTTTGGCAGAATTTGCCTTATTTAACTGGGCATGAAAATCAATGTAGTGGTTTTTTGGCATGCATACTGAGGCAATACGAGATGACAGAGCATAGTCTTAGGGTTTGTGCTAGAGGGGGAGTCCCGAGACCCTGTTTAGAACCTTATCGTTTTTATACTCAAAAGTCTCATAATTTCAAGAGGAGTCCAAATCTAAGCTCTATTTCTATGTTGGAGAACTTGAACAGAAAATTGTTGGATGTTTTTTGGCACGCATATAGAGACAATGTGAATCTGACAGAGCATAGCATTGGAGTTTGTGTCGGAAGGGGAGTCTCAAGGGCTTGTTCATAAGTATATCGACTTTATACTCAAAAGTTGTAGAATTTTGAGAGGAGTCTGAATCTAACTTTTGTTTCTGCATTGGAGTAGCCAAATAGAAAAGTGCTTCTAGATCCTATGTTGCAGAGCCAAGCATAACCGAGTCTATACTTTAAAGTCTCATAATTTCCTGTAGAAGCCAATGGTGATTTATGTTTCTGTCACAAAGTTGTAGATCTAAAGTCTCATAATCAGTTTGTTCCGCTCCTAAATCCAGATCAGTGGTATCAGAGCGGTTTGCTGTTCATTTATTTTTCTTCGTGCATGTCCGCGACAAGATCTGGGTACAAGAAGTTGGGACTCGAACCCATCGAGCCATTGCAATATCGGTCGCATCGAGCCCGACAAAAGCCCATGGGGGACGAAAAAAAAGACGATGGACTAGGAGATCCTATTAAAATGTTGCTCGAGGAAGCCCTCGTGCGACAAAGGAACAAAATGATGGACAACTTCGCACAGATCCTTCGACGACTTCCCACAAGAAAAGCATCTTCATCAAGTGGCCATTCAACCCCCTTCAAGGTACATATAAATTTTGATATTCCATTATTTGAAGGACTGATAGATGTGGATGTTGTAGATAAATGGTTGAATCTGCTCTAAGGGCATTTTTCGGTCCACAATTTTTTCGATAGGGAAAATATCACTTTTTCACTCCTCAAGGTCATTCCCCGTGTTAAAGACTAGTGGGATGCTTACGCTTAGCAAAGGGCCATAGAGGAATCTACAATTTTTTTGATGACCCCTACATGGGATTCCTTCCGGGACGCCATGAAAGAACAATACTACCCTGTTGGAAGCTACGAGGACCAGTACACCGGATGGACCACCCTACGTCAAGAAAGGGACTAGATAGTACCATATTTCACTAATATTTTACATACCCTATGCACCAAATTGGGTATCAAAGACTCTGAGCGTCATCTCGTGCTCAAATACCGCACATGTTTTCATAGATACATTCAAATAGAAATGGAGTTTATAGACATCACCTCATTAGGAATGGCTTATAGATATGCTGTCAAGATCGAGCAAAAGTTTAAGCAAAAAAGGTGAGAGTTTGGATCTGTAAACCCCTCACAGCCAAAGCAGGGAAAAGGTAGCCCCAACCCACACAACAAGGGACCAAGTCGAGAAGGTCGCCCTCAGGACAACCAGTCCAAGCCGCAACACAATAAGGGCAATGAGAAGACGAAGAAGGACACGGGGAACAGGTGTGAGTACCATAAAATCCCTTGGCACAACACCGAAGAATGCCTCTCTAAGAAGTCCCTCATGGTTGAACTGAAGGCTTTCGAGTCAGAGGCCTATTCCGGTTCAGAATCAAATCCTGAAGGAGGAAATCAGATTATCAATGTTAAACCCAGTTCCATTGTCGCTACCACCAAAGTCCGACCAAACAAACCAAAAGAACCATAGGAAGGAGAATGCCTCTTTCACTCGCAAATGTGGGTAAAGGGGGCTCTGCTTCATTTCATTGTCGATAATGGGAGTCAGAAGAACATGATTTCAACAGAGATCGTCAAGTGGCTGGACCTGCCAATGACACTATACCTGCAGCCCTACTTCATCAATTGGCTTCGCCAAGGAAGAGATCTTCGTGTCAACCAACAATGGTGTCTTCCCTACGACATCAAGACTATTAAAGATGAGGTACTGTGTGATATTGGTCCCCTTGAAGTTTGTGATGTTCTTTTAGGACAACCATATTTGTGGAACGTCATGTTGTGTATGAGTCTAGACCTCGCAGTGTTATTATTACTTTGGGTAGACAATTGTACATGATACCAATGGTAGTGTCACCTACTACTATTTCTTTAATCTCTGCTAAGCAATGCAGTAAGGTCATCTCACAGACCGGGAAGTTCATCTTCTTTGTGATCTGTGCTCACAGTAAATATAAGGTCACCACCACATTCATGGCCTCTATATGATAGAGCCTCTCTTTGCAGCAAAAGAAAGTGGACAGGATTGTGGGAGAATATAGAGACATCTTCTCCTCACCTACAGAGGTACCGACACACTGCCAAGTCAAGCATCCAATTGATCTGACCCCCTGCGCACCTCTACCTAATGGACCAGTCTATCTTTACTCGCTGATGGAAAGTGATGAAATCAGGCAACAGATCCAAGAGCTTCTTCAAAAGGGGCACATCAAACCCAACTCCTCCCCTTGCCGAAGCCTGATTATACTGGTGCAGAAGAAGGACGAGATGTGGCAACTCTGCATTAATTAGAAATCCTTAAACAAAATAATAGTCATGAACCAATACCCCATTCCCAGGATTGATGACCTTCTTGACAAACTCAAGGTAGAAAATTTCTTCAACGAGATTGACCTAAAGTCTGGCTACCACCAGGTTCCCATTGAATCAACTGATGTATGGAAGACAACCTTCAAATCTAAAGAAGGTCTTTTCGAATAGATAGTCATGCCCTTTGGCTTAACAAATGCACCAACCACTTTCATGAGGTTGATGGATGATATATCGAGACCCTTCACCAACTCCTTTGTGGTGGTATATTTGGATGACATCCTCATCTTCAACAGAACGTGGGAGGATCACATGCAACATATTCAACAGGTTTTGAGCACTCTGCGGTAGCACAAGCTATATGCCAACTTGGAAAATGCTCTTTTGGCATGAACATGATCCAATACTTGGGCTACATTGTTGATGAGCATGGAGTACATGTTGATCCCGCTAAGATCCAAGTCATCTGTGACTGGCCATCCCCGACCACACTAACCGATCTTCAAGGCTTCTTGGGACTAGCCAACTTCTACTGACGGTTCGTGTTGGGATGAATCTCCCATATTGCATGGGCGACCCTCAACCAGGTGACCAAGGGCGATGGTAGGGCCAAGTTCGTATGGGGGAAGGAGCAACAATGAGCATTTGAAGATCTGAAGCATCGCTTGTGCTTAGCTCCAATACTCTCCTTTTCCGATCTGTAACAACCGTTTGAGATTGAGACTGATGCCTCTGACCATGTTGTGGGCACAGTTCTCACTCAACACGGGCATCCAGTGGCATACCATAGTGAGACAATCTCTGATATTGTTTGGAAATACCCCACCTATGACAAGGAAATGTATTCCATTGTACAAGCCTGTTGTCAATGGAAAAATTACATTCTGGGAAAAGAGATGATCATACACACTGATCACAAGCCTCTGCAGTTCATATAGACACAGGAGAAATTATAGAATGACCACCATCATAAGTGGTCCACCTACCTACATCAATTCCATCTCAACATCAAGTATAAGACATGTATCTCCAATCGTGTCGTTGAGTGCCTCAATCGGCCTCCTGTGGCTGCACTCACCATTGTGCTCCATTCCTATGGACATGAAGCATCTGAGTGACCCCAACTTTATCAACAAGATTTGGACTTCGCCACCACCTATCAGATCTTGGGTATAGGCGCAACTGTCACCAATTTTCACATTCAGGACGAACTCTTATGCCACCTGGGCCATCTCTGTGTTCCTACAAGTGAGCGTGCAAAGCTGATTTGGGAAGCCCACTACAGTCAGGTGGCAAGATATTTTGGCGTGGAGAAAACTGTGGTCGTTCTTTAGAAACGTTTTTATTGGCCAAAACTTCTACAGGACATCAACAAGTATATCATATCTTGCACTACCCGTGCCATATCCAAGCCATCCATCAAGAAGCAAGGATTATACACCCCTTTTCCTATTCCCAAGAAGCCTTGGGAATCCATCTCAATGTATTATATGTCTGGCTTGTCGTCCACCAAGCAAGGAAATGACTATGTATTTGTGGTCGTTGATCGGTTTTCGAAGATGGCCATCCTCACAGCCTGCAAGAAGAATATCACAGTGACAGATACTGCCAAGCTCTTCTTCGAATGAGTGTGGGTCAACTTTGGGATACCACAGACCATCATCTTCGACCAGGACAACAGGTTCCTCAACACATTTTGGTCGAGTCTATAGTCTCTGTTGGACACCAAGCTCACAAAATCCATTGCTTTCCACCCCCAAACTGACGACCAAACAAAGGTCGTCAATTGGATGATCGTGCACATCTTGCGCATGTACAATTCTAAGCATCCACGTACATGGGACGAGAGTATCCCCTATGTTCAACACAGTTACAACATGGCTCTCCATAGCTCCACTGGTCATAGCCCATTTCAAGTGGGTTTGGGATTCCAACCCTTGGGACCCATTGATGTTGCACTTCCTCTTGCCACCGCATAGAAAGACTCTTCCCATGAACAGTCTACGATCAACAAAGCCACTAGATTCATTGAGTGGATTCAACACATCTGCCAACAGGTCCAAGATATTTTGTAGAAATCCAATGCTAAGTACAAGCAATGCCATGATCAACATAGGGTACCACACCAGTTTCAGGTTGGCGACAAATCCTGGTTACATTTGCAGAAGGAGAGTCTCACAGGGCCCCATCAGAAGCTTTGCCCACTTTGCTATGGGCCCTACACTATTACCAAGGCTGTGGATAGCAATGCTTTTAATCTCAACACTCCACACTTCCTTGGCCTGCATCCAATGTTCAATGTGGACCCCTTTCGACCATATTTTCCATCATTATTGGACACCTCAGAGATCACAAAACAACTGACACCAACATAGCTCAACCCTTACTGCATGTAACAAGCATCCACTGATCAGATACTGGACACACAGGTCAAGGGCACTCGCCAACAGAGGATCCAACTTTATCGGGTTGTCAAGGCATGGCAACTCCTACACCAAGGCAAGTGGCTCACCTGGGGCCAAATCCAGTAGAAGTTTCCTCACATGATGGGAGAACTGAAAGAAATGGAGACCATTTATTCCTAAGGGAGGAGGATTGATCCAGGTGGATATTGGTGGCCACCCACCTATTCCAACTGGCTCCTCTTGTCCGTTTTTGTTCAACACATTCTTCTGTACTTCTTTGTAATTGTGGGTTCTACACTTTTGGGGTTGTCTGAAGCCCCACACATCCTCTAGGTGGATACTGGTGGCCGCTCGCCTAATCCAACTGCCTTATTTTGTATGTTTTCATGTCAGCACATCTTGTTGTACTTCCAGGGCTGTTTTGAGGCCCTAAACATTGTTTTTTTGTCTCGCCACAATCAAATTGTAGACGTAGTTAGAGTTTGACAACATAGTGTGTAGTTCTCTAAAATACCTTTCCAATGGGCTATCACATGCCTAAAACAAAGGTCGTATGCAAAAGTTATGACCCTAGGAAGTTGAGGTACCAACTTAAACCAACTTACCCATAGGGGCTCACATGACTTTTGGTGTTTCACCTTCTAGGGTTAGGTTTTTGGATTTCTAGGGTTTTGGAATTCATGAGTAATATCAAAAAGGCCTCTGGGTCCTCATTGTAATCCATTCTTCTCAGACGGATGGACGTAACAGCCACATCTCTTCTCAGAGATAGCTACCACCATTCGAGCAAGTGTTTTGGTTTTGCAGTTTTATAGTTTTATCCTATTTCATTATTCAATAGAAGATATTGTTCATTGGATATTTGTGTTATTCTTCATATCTCTGTGTTTATTGTATTTAGTCTATTAATCAGTTTGTTCCACTCCTAAATCCAGATCAGAATATGTATATAGAAGTTTTCTATTTTGCACCTATTAATATTACTTTTTAAAATAAAAACAATTTAGATAGCAATTGTCCCTATAATAATTTAGAACAAGATATTTATAGTTTGAAAAATGAAGGTAATATCCTCCTGGTAGGAGACTTTAATTCTAGGACTGCAACTAAACAAGCTACTCTTTTAATCACTAATTCCAACCATGATGCTTTATGGCTAGATGAGGACCTTGTTTTATCTAATAGCTACAAAAGAAGCTCTTAATACCTAATTGGGAATTTGTTTGGTACTGATTTGGTCAATCTCTATAGCTCTCAAGACCTAATAATTTGCAATGGAGTAATGAAGTGGCCAAACTCCTACCAAATGACTTGTATTCATGGGCTAGGTATTAGTGTCGTAGATTATGTGATGTCTGATATCCTCGTTTCCAACCAAATAACAACTTTTGACCTTTTCAATGACCATGAACCCAACTCTGATCATAAACTGTTAACCTTAAATCTAAACTTTACCATGCACAAGAGCGCCATTGAAGATAATTCGGATAATCAAAGGCAATTATGCTTTGACAAAAGTAATGTTGACCTTTTCTTAAAGGATTTAAATAGTAAATTATATCTCCTAACTTATAAGGACAACATTGAAGAACTCTATCATAATTTTACAACTACCCTTTCCACTTCTGTTAACAAGTTCTCTTTCGAGGTGCCTTGTAAAAAGAATAATAAAATGACTAACCCTTGCTATGATAAAGAATGTAAAATTGCTTGGAAAGACATCAGGGATGCTTATAATGAGTCCTTAAAACTCGATAAGATCAATACGTACAAATCCCTAATTAAAAGGAAAAAAAGGTACTATATCAATAAAAGGAAAGAGCAACTTTCACAACTATCTAAGATGGATCCTAAGAAGTTTTGGAGCCAAATTTTGAACCGCAATACTAAAGAAAATAATGTGATTCCCTTAAGGGACTAGAATTCCTACCTTAAAAATATTTATGAGTTCCTTATTGCAATGGACACCATTCCTATTGTCCCTACAAATGATGCAATTTTTTCTTCAGATGACATAGAGTTCAGGGTTAAGCAACTTGCAAATGGGAAAGCTAAGGACATTGAAGGCTACCAAGCTGAAATTTTTAAAATCGGAGGGCCTATCCTTATCCCTCACATACACAAGCTCTTGAATTTAGTAGTCAATCAGAGCTTCCCTAAACCTTGGACGCAAAGTCTTATTGTTCCTATTTTTAAAAATGGGGATAGAAACATTTCCTCTAATTATAGGACCATTATGATTAGCCCGATTTTAGCCAAAATTTATGGAATTATTTTGGAAAAGTAGATTAGACTTTGGATAGAAAGTCACGATAAAAGAGCTAAAGGCCAGGTCATGTTTAGGAGATATCATTCCACTGTTGACCATCTTGTTACCTTTAGGATCATTGTAGAGAAGCTCTACAATACTAAAACCAATCTTTTTTGTTGTTTTGTTGACTTTAGAAAAACTTTTGACATGGTTCCTAGGAAAAACCTTTGGAATAGGTTGGAAGAGATAAAACTTAAAAGTGCCCCTTGAGTTGAGGGATGCTGCAATAAGGATGTATAAGAATGTTATTGCTAAGTTTAAAAACATTGAGGGTTGGTCGAAAGAGATTAACTGTAATATTGAAGTCAAACAAGGTTGTCCCTTGTCCCCTACCCTTATTGGTATAGTCACCAATCTTCTTATTTATTCCGATGATATCATTCTTATGGAAAGGAGTCCCCGTGATATTGAAAACCAACTAAGAATCCTCAAGGATTTTTGCTCCAATATGGGTATGACTGTTAATACTAATAAGACTAAGGCCATGATTATTAAATCCAATAAGATCGCTTATGATACCTTCGTATATGACAACAACAACTTGGAGGAAGTGACTTCATACAAATATCTTGGAACTGATATTCACCACAAGCTCAACTAGAATTATAGCATTGAGAAAAGGATTATTGGGGGATGAAAAGCTTATTATCGGCTTGAAAACAATTGTAAATCAACCGATCTTTGGATTTGGGATAAGAAGAAACTCCTCTTTGAGACTCTTGTTACACATGTTATTCTTTATGGATGTGAAGTTTGGGGTTGTAGCATCTCTCGTGAATCCTGGAGAAAGATAGAGCAAATACAAAATAATTTTATAACATATAATCTCTAAATTAAAGGAAATACGCCCTATCCCATCCTCCTCTTAGAAACAAGCCTCTCCCCCATTGAGAGCATGGC
>JASDQU010245062.1:31758-42396 GCA_032191745.1 Picea mariana
TGAAACGGAGCCAACTAAGTGATCGGGGTTTAGTGGCAAGGACAGACGAAGTGAGCGATGAGCGCTCTTTGTGAGGGGGTGAGCCTGTTATCCCGAGAGAGGGTGATGTTTTTACGAGCGCCCCTCTTGGGATTTCCGCGCTCCCGTGGCATGGTGGGGGGGACAGGGAGGTGGTGGAGGGAGTGAGTGGTGGTTGGGGAAAGAGGGTGCAATGGAGGGAGACGGAGGAGCCTAAGCAGAGTGAGGCGGAGAGGACGTCCCTGGTTCGCAGGGGGTGGATGGAGGTGGGGAGGACACCACTGATGCACAAAGAAAGATCACAAAGAGAAATGGTGCCAGAAGTATCATGAGGACCAAAGAGCACTGCGGAGAGAGGGCACTAGGGAGAGATTGAAACGAACTGAGCCTGGATGTCGCTCTTTACTCCATGAGAGCCTAAAAGGACCCCTGTGATCGCCATTGAAGTCCAACGGGACCTCTGCAACCTCCTGGTACAATTTGCCTGGCTGGTTCGCTCGCCCAAGAGCCCAACCAAGCGCACTAACATAACTCCCCTCATGGTGTGAGCCATGGAGGATTAATTGTGCAAGGGGTGGTGACCGAGGTTAATAACTCCTCCAGTTTCCCTGTTCCAGCTGTCCTCCGCTTTTCGCCAAGTGGCACCCCATCCGGGTATGATAGATGTGGAGTTAAGTGTGCATTGATTGGATCATTTTTTAGGGTGAAAATTATTACTTAATTTTGGTTGCATGTTAAATGAAATGGAATCTAAAATATGGTATATGCATCATGAATATATATATATATATACATATATATATATATCAGTGAAATTAAATATGCAACTGAGAAATTTTAATAGATAAAACAATCTTTTGAGGTATAAGTAATATTAAATATATAAAACTTCACAATAATAACATGTTAATTTATATAACATGCAATTAGGTTTTAGTGATATTGAATATGCACTTGTAATAAAATCCCATCATGGTTATAATTTTGTGAATCAACAATAGGTTTTCATTTCCATAGTTGATAATATCTATAGGAATATAATTTTAGGCAATGTTTAATTGATGCAACAAGCATCCCCCCTTGTCATCAGAGTACATTTGTAGTGGTATATTTCTTCATTTGTGCGTAACAGGAATCATGACTACCAAAATGCTTCTTCCTCATTGCTACATTTTCCTTCCTTTGGATCTGATCGTGCCACAACCCCGGGGGTTGTACCTYTGTTATTTCATACCCACATTGCTCCCCTATAGCACTAGCAACAGGTGCTATAGAATCATCAATCGGTACTAACCAGTTTGTTKCATATTCACGTGTTGCAACTCGTCTTCTGTTGTAACTYGCCTTATGTTACAATTCRCTACAACTCACCTTCTAGTGCAACTCAACCATCCTCACGCTGCAACTTACATCATGTTGCAACACACACCCTATTGCAACAACATGTCTCTGCTGCAACACAACCTCTATTGTAACTCACCTTCTGTTGTAACTCGCCTTCTGTTGGGAAAAATATTTTGTTGCTACTCAAACATCCTCATGTTGCAACCTCCTACTCCAATACCTCTCATATTACAGTCCCCTGCTGCAACACATATCTGAATACATGTCCTCGTTGCAGTGCACCCATGTTGCAAATCACTCTATGTTGCAATACACTCTATGTTGCAATACATATATTGTTGCAACATGCCTGCACCCACTATTGCAACACATCTCTGGTAATAATTCATCTCATGTTATAACACACTTCTATGTGGTAAATCTCTCGCTGCAACATGTAACCCAAAATCGAGACAACAACTTATGTTCATATCTTTGTATTGAGACAAACCCTCAACGCTTGTAGAACCAGAGCGCTCATTCTCCCTATGGAAGATCATAATTCCAACACAACCTTCCACATATTCATTCCACTTGCACATCCATATCATAACAAGACTAATCTCGACTGGTATAGGCATCAACCTTCCAAAAATTCATGCCACATACACAACAATATCATATAGAGATATCTTCTACGAGATTTACTCATTCAAGCAATGACATTAACTTGCACATAATGATGTCAAGAATAAAATAAATACATCCTACATGATGTTAGGCATATGCACACAGAGAAAGATTGAAATTGCAACAATAATTATTTTATTCATTCATACATGGTACAATACATCAATTCTAAGATCGTTCATGACTTACAAATTTGGTTGGGTTACTAGGCTAGAGGCCATGGAAACCTCAACCACTCCTATCTCACAAGATCTCTTCTCTTGTTGGTTCTTCAAGCCCCCTTGAAATCTCTTCAATGTTGTGTTTTATTCCTCCAAGAAATTTTTAATTTTAGTTTCCCAAGGTTTCTCACGCCCTTTCATCTTCGGACTTCCATTTCGTTCTTTCCTCAACAACTCTTCTCTTCTGTGCGTCCTTCCAACTTCATCCCAGAAACACGCTCCCTTCAACACATCTAAAATTGTTTTTGTAACAACTTGTCCTCTATAGCGTAACCATTCATGCACACTTGTCCATTCTATAACAGTGCTCCCAGCTGCCCCACTTTTGCAACTCTGCAACATTATTCTGATCTATATAAATGTTGTCACTCCTTGCAATGCAGCCATTCACAACCTGCAACAACCAATCACTATTGTAACAACTCTGTCACGTCCCTGTAACTTCCTTCGTCATGTCATCCCCAGGATGACANAGAGATATCTTCTACGAGATTTACTCATTCAAGCAATGACATTAACTTGCACATAATGATGTCAAGAATAAAATAAATACATCCTACATGATGTTAGGCATATGCACACAGAGAAAGCTTGAAATTGCAACAATAATTATTTTATTCATTCATACATGGTACAATACATCAGTTCTAAGATCGTTCATGACTTACAAATTTGGTTGGGTTACTAGGCTAGAGGCCATGGAAACCTCAACCACTCCTATCTCACAAGATCTCTTCTCTTGTTGGTTCTGCAAGCCCCCTTGAAATCTCTTCAATGTTGTGTTTTATTCCTCCAAGAAATTTTTAATTTCAGTTTCCCAAGGTTTCTCACGCCCTTTCATCTTCGGACTTCCATTTCATTCTTTCCTCAACAACTCTTCTCTTCTGTGCGTCCTTCCAACTTCATCCCAGAAAGACGCTCCCTTCAACACATCTAAAATTGTTTTTGTAACAACTTGTCCTCTATAGCGTAACCATTCATGCACACTTGTCCATTCTATAGCAGTGCTCCCAGCTGCCCCACTTTTGCAACTCTGCAACATTATTCTGATCTATATAAATGTTGTCACTCCTTGCAATGCAGCCATTCACAACCTGCAACAACCAATCACTATTGTAACAACTCTGTCACGTCCCTGTAACTTCCTTCGTCGTGTCATCCCCAGGATGACCAAGATGCTCCTACATCAGACTCCACAGGTTTCAAGAAAGCATGCCCTCGTGCTTATGAGGTAAATCACCCACATATACAGTTGTCCAATGCTACTCCATCAATGTTGCACTCTCGACTCTACAGTCCTCATATGCTATATAGTTCAATCTGCAAATCATCTTCCTTTTTTGCACATTTTTTCTTTCAATTCATTGTTTCCCTTCACTGCACATCAATCTACAACAACAAAACAATATTCTCGTCGTGGAGATCTAGAATTTTTCACCTTATTCCTACTGCAACTCAACTTTCTACAATAGGTCAACTTATGGTACTGTTACCTTATCTGTCTCTCTTTCTTCATTACCACAAGCACTAGTCAGGTGTTTTTCATTCATGCTTCACCTACATAATTGGATCTGAGTCACGTCCAATCCAAGACATCCAACTGCCCTTTTTCATGCAGTGTACAAAGTGCCTTTGGTGCATCCAACCACTCATGCTCGAAGCTACACAACATGGATTCACATGATCCCATGTTACACCTCCCTTGACTCGATCCACAACCATATGCAAAATTTCTCAGACGATGATTATATCAATGTAAACACATTCTTCTAAAATTACTAAAGACATAGCTCAAGAGTATTCCTCTTCACACAACATCTTCACACTCGGTCCACAACAACCTTCACTCTCCTAACATTCTTCTACAACGTGTCTTCTTCCTTGAGATATTTGAAATCGACTCCTTTCTCTGTCAGCAACATGTTCATCAACTTCCCACTATTATGAACTATAAGTTACCCATCTTCAACTCAATAGCTTCTTTCATGCTTCATATTCACGACATCATCTTCTACTCGAACATTTTCTTGGACATCTTTGTCATCTGCAACTTCCCTAACCTGCTCATCTTCATGGATAATCCTTAGTAGTTATTTTGTATCCCTCAACCAGACTATACTTCACATGCCCTTTCTATGGCACTATCTCCTATCATTCTTCCTTCAAAAACACAAGCTGAAACCACACTCTCATAGGTCTTCTTGCCTTGCAATTATTCCATCCCAGAGATTAACCATACTCTAATATCTTCTCACATTATTTCACCCCAGAGTTGAACCAAGCTATGATACCACTTGATGCAGGGGGATTCCACCCCCTGCCATCAAAGTACATTCACAATAGAAATTTTCTTCATTTGTGCATAATAGGAATCACAGATACCAAAATTCTTCTTCCTCATTGCTACATTTCCATTCCTTTTGATCTCATCATGCCACAACCCCTAGGGTTGTACCTCTGTTATCTCATACCCACATTGTTCCCCTGTAGCACTAGCAACATGTGCTACATAAGAATCAATCAGTACTAACAAGTCTGTTGCATATTCACTTGCTGCAACTTGCCTTCCATTGTAACTCACCTTATTCTGCAACTCACTACAACTCACCTTCTATTGCAACTCAACCATCGTCATGCTTCAACTTACATCCTGTTGCAACAACACGTCTTTGCTGCAACACTACCTCTGTTGTAACTTTACTTCTACTGCAACTCATGTTCTGTTGCAACTCGCCTTATGTTGTGACAAATCTTTCGTTTCTACTGAACCATCCTCACGCTCCAACATCTATCTTGTTGCAGTCTCATGCTGCAATACCTCTCTTATTACAATCCCCTGCTGCAACACATATCCAACTACATGTCCTCGATGCAACACACCCATCCTGCAACTCACCCTGTGTTGTAATGCATATATTTTTGAAACATGCCTACACCTACTGCTGCAACACATCTCTGGTAGTAATCCATCTCGTATTACAACATGCCTCTGATGTGGTAAATATCTCGTTGCAACATGTAACCCACAATAGAGACAACAAATTATGTTCATATCTTTTATACTGACACAAACCCTCAACGCTCGTAGAACCATAGCGCTCATTCTCCATGTGGAAGATCATAATCCCAACACGACCTTCCACAGATTCGTGCCACCTGCATAGCCATATCATAAAAATATTTTTCTCGACTTGTATAGGCATCAGCCTTCCACATACTCGTGCCACCTACACAACAATATCATACAAAGATATCTTCTACGTGATTTACTCATTCAATCAATGACATTAACTTGCATATAGTCATGTCAAGAACACAATAAATACATACTACATGATGTCAGGCATATGCACACACAGAAAGATTAAATTTGCAACAATAATTATTTTATTCATTCGTACATGGTACAATACATCGGTTCTAAGATAGTTCATGACTTACAAATTTCGTTGGGTTGCTAGGCCAGAGGCCATGGAAACCTCAACCACTCCCATCTCGCGAGATCTCTTTTCTTGATGGTTCTGCAAGCCCCCTTGCAATCTCTTCAATGTTGTGTTTTATTCCTCCTAGAAACTGTTTGTTTCAGTTTCCCAAGGTTTCTCAGGCCCTTTCATATTCCAACTCATGTTTTGTTCTTTCCTCAACGACTCTTCTCTTGTTGTGCATCCTTCCAGCTTCATTCCAACAACATGCTCCCTTCAACATGTCTACAACTGTTTCTCTAACAACTTGTCCTCTATAGCGTAACCATCCACACACTATTCCATTTTATAGCAGTGCTCCCAATTTCCCCACTGCTACAACTTTGCAACATTATTTCGATCTGTAGAAATGTTGTCACTCCATGCAATGCAACCATTCACAATCCGCAACAACCAATCACTATTGTAACAACTCTGTCACATCCCCGTAACTTCTTTTGTTGTGTCATCCCCATGATAACCGAGATGCTCCTGCATCACTAATGTTGCCACAATAGTGCACATCATCCTTGGGTGCATTTCTACAAAGTAGAAATATTTAGAATTATTGATATATTGAAACACTAAAAAAAATTATAATACTTACATCTTAAAATTTTAAAATATACCTGTTATATTTATAATCATTTACAAATTGCATCTCACTTAATCTTTCTCATATTTGAAAGAGCATAACTAAAACACCTAGATTGTTCACACATCTCCCTCATATTAAATTTTAAAATACACCTCATGGAGCAATAATGAAATTTATTTTATTTGTTTATTTATTTCCTAATAAAATTAATATTATCATATTTTATATAAATATATATAACTTTTATTTTTATACTCCCTTTACTTAACATTTTGTATTTTTGTGATATATACAAAGTTACAATAATGGAAGATAAATTTTAGTTTTTAACCTATATCCATTGATGCCGAAACAACATGGTATAATTATATTTTTATTTATTTATATTCTATTTTTCTTTTAATCATTTAAAATTATTAAAATGTTGTAATTAATAATTTATTTTAAAAATTAATAAATACAAATTATTAAAAAAAATTCATTTAAATAAAAATCGAATCTTTACTTAACATTTTTATTTTTATGATATATACAAAGTTACATAAAACAAATTTTCGTTTTTAACCTATATCCATTGATGGCGAAACAACATGGTATAATTATATATATTTTTATTTATATTCTATTTTCAATAGTTTAAAATTATTAAACTAAAAGGTTGTAATTAATAATTTATTTTAAAAATTAATAAATATAACTCACTAAAAAAGAAAATTACAATTAAATAAAAAATGAATTTATTATATGGTTAGGATAAACAACTCATAAAACACAGAGCATTATCAACATGCCAAAACACATTTTAGTATACTCTTTACATTAGAGAGTGCATGTTGCACTAAGACATTTAAATCAAAATCAAATCCACCGATACTAAAGGGTTTTGTATTTAATTTAATTTTTTGAAGTGTAATATTTTTAATCTATTTGTGTATTTGATTTATTTGATTTTAATGGATTTTTTTTTCAAGGATATTGTCACACACATACATAATTCACAACATTTATGTTATATTAGATTATAAAGTATTTTATTATTCTCCATATAATAATTTGAATTTTAAAATATAAAATATATGAAGATTGAACTTTGTTATTGATTCATGTTTTGAAGAATGTCATCATAATCAAATTTGATTTATGAAGGATATCAATCTAGATAAGATCATACATGGATCAATACATCATTTAACTATATATGTCATATATACTTTATATGGAACAGGGCACATCGTTGGAGATAGCCATCTCAATAACAATGCACTTACTTTGAGGAAGCATTGCAAGTTTTCATCTTTAGTGATTTATGTGCATTAAGTATTTCTTTCAACCCTCAAGTTGTATGCATTTAGATAGTAACATTTTGTTTTCATTCTTTGAGCTATGTGTATTTATTTTCATTTCTCATTGTTGGGTAGTTATATTGTGGACCCATTGTAAACTTATAAGAGAGGTTCTTGGTCACATGAATAAAGTGTGAGATTCGGTTTGATCTATTCTAATTTATGGGGTTTCATTACATTATGTTTTATTTTTTCTTCAAATCAATTGCAACATTTTGTTCGTGTTTCTATAGTTGTATTTTTAGGTAGCTTGTGCCATATCATTAAGTATCAAAGTGGTAATGTCCATGCCTTCTTATTTTCACCAAGCATTGGGTTCTTTGGAGTCCACCTTCCCACCCTACACCTTCTTCAACCTCGGTTTTTTTGGAGTATTCCCTCCCACCCAAGATTTCATGAGGCTCAAACCTTAGCCAATTTTCTTCCCTAGGGATTCTACTTTTGGCTTCACTCCTTCCTTGGAATCATGATTTACATTTTTTTGGAGGCCACCCTCCCACCTAATTGATTTCTCTCTCTCTATTTTTCACACAGGATGTCACCAATGGTGCTTATCTCACCCTCTTCAGCTCCTGTTCATTTTCCCAACACCATCCCAAAACTGCTTCAGGATTTCATGGGGATCATCTATCCTCACATCTCTCCTTTTCAATTAGACACAACCATATCCCTTCCCCACTATAATGGTCAAATGCACAGGGAAACTTTGGACTCTTGGATACACATTTCTAGGATTATTTTCAAAAATTCCCTACCACACCAGAGGCTCAACGCTTGGCTTTTGTTGGCTACCACCTTGATATAATTGATTAGATATGGTGCCAATCACACACCACACCCATAGCTACACATTCTTCTTTCAATATCCAACCCATTACTACTTGAGATGCACTTTATTAGGCCCTCAGAAGGTGATTTTATCCACCGTGATATATTCAATATTTAATGTATTAGTGGTTACAACTTCATCAACACCTAGACCAAAGTGTCCAACACTACATTTCCATCTTCTCCAAGATTTACCTCTAGCTACAAATCACCAATTTCAAATAGGTGATTTCTCTCAAATTCATTTATGGGTCATTAAAGGATTTTCAACTTGAAGCTATTTTATTTTACTATGTCAACTTCAACCAAGCATTCCTCCATGCTCTTATGGTGAACACCTATGGGTCATGTTCCTTCCTTCTCTCCCAACCCTAACTCTATTAAGCAATGCACCATTAGACATGCCCATAATAAACCCTACCAAACCATAAACCACCTGCTACAAGCACCTCGATATTTAAAGATTTTCCATTATATCAGTTCCTTTTAACTGCCCAACTCTGAGGGCATCCTCCTGCCTCTTATGACCATGATATTCTTATATGATAATATCAATATACCTTTCTCCCATAACTTTCAAACCAAGGATCAATAGGACACAATTATTATTGACAATGGAAACCAAAAAAAACTAATTTCTCTTGACCTTATGCAACACCTTACTCATATTACTCATCATCATTCTCCTTATAACTTCTGCTAGGCACATCAAGCTAGTCCTAACATATTGATAAATACTAGTGTAAATTTACCTTTACCATTAGTTCATTTCGAGACAATCCTTTGCGATGTTTCTCCCTTCTAATACTCTAACTTGATTTTATGTATGCCTTATAAACAACAATGTCATGCCCTTTATGACACTCAACATTATACCTATCAACCCTACAAAAATGACAAAATATATGAATAAACCTTTGTTTCCCTTCACAAAATGATCAAACCTCCTATTGCCCATCTCTTCTCTAACAGGATGTTGTGTGCCAAGTCACTTTGCATAAAGGATGTTGTGCATCATTATTTAACTATATTTTAAATTATGATGAATGTTATCATTAATTTATTATCTTTTCCTTCTCATTTTCTAATTTTATTATTAATTTTACTCCTTTAATTTATAAAAATAAAAATTTCAAAATATATCTTAAATTTCAATAACAAACTGTGATGTAAATTAACACTATATAACTAGTTAATAAAATGCAACTATTTGAAAATTGAACTCACATGGTTCAAAATGATATTATCTTTAAGATGGTAAAGGAAGTGGCACGTTTGAATATGATGAAACATGTGCTTGAAGAAAGTGGAGTAATAGGTACTCAGCTTAAGAACCTGAATAAAAGCATTACATGGTTGAGACACCCAAGATCTGTTATGGTAGCTCTCATAAGCTTATTATTATTGAAGGATAAGTATTTTTAATTGATGGTTAAATATCAGTGTTGATTTATTTGAATTTTGTGAAATTGTGTTTTCATATTTATATTTTTTTTATCATGTGAACAAACTTATATGTAATGAATTTGTTTGTCATTGTTGACTAAGTATTCTTAATTAATGGTTAAATATTATTACTTATTAATTTGTATTTTGTGTACTTGTGTTTTCATACTTTTATCAGATGAACAAGTTTATATGTAAAAATTTATATGTAATGAATTTGTTTATCACACTAATTAAAATTATATATCAGTTTTTAAAGTTTACCATGTTTAAAAACATTATTATGATTCACACATATAAAATGTTTATTGAAATATTTATCTTTATTTATTTATTAAACTATATTAATATTTTCTAATATCAATAGAGTTATTTTTAAATTGAATTTAAGTAATAAGAAATTTTTAAATTGAAATTAAGTAATAAGAAATAGTAAACAAAGTTAACACATTCATATTATAGTTTTAAAAATAATAATAAATCAATCTATCAATCTAACACAAAGTGACTTCTATCATATATTTTAGAAAATTTAAATAATGTTTATAGTTAATATAAAATTTTATAATGATCCATTTCTATATTTACAAAATTTCAAAATTACTATTAAGTTAATTCCATTGTTATTGTTTAGAATAAAAACTTTTATATAAGTAAGAGAGATCTTTTCTTGGAATAGAGCTTAGGGAAACCCATTGGGCACTTCCCCT
>JASDQU010245062.1:55429-66760 GCA_032191745.1 Picea mariana
GAGGGAATATTGGGCGCCTACATCCATGGAGGACCTATGGAGGCTTAGACACTCATTATTTCTTAGTTTTGGTTATTGCTTGGAGGAGGGTGCACTCTCGGAGGAGGGCGCACACATATCTGGCAGTAAGAGGACTTGTGCTACTTCATATATGTCTGGTTCATGGTGGAGGAGGCACACACCAGGTTATTTGTGAGCAAGGGATTCTTCATTGAGCCAAGGAGGAGATAGGGTGAATCACTTCAGTGGATAGAGAAACAAGGAGGAAAGGCACAATTTCCTAGGTGCATTCTTATTGGAACTTGTGCTACAATATTGAAAGGAGATTTATATCATACCAGGTTCTATTGTATTGTATTCTTTGTTGTATTCACTATTTGAGATCACCATTATATATACTTTCATTTCAAATTGGTTTTCCCAGGGGGGTTTATCCAAGGTTGTGTTGACCAAAAATACTTGTGTCATATTTTCATGCATGTTTAGAGTGTAGATTAGCTTATGAGTTTTGTAAATATCTAGAGGAGTGTTACTTGTTTTGATTTATATTGCATGTGCTAACCACCAGTTCGAAAACACTTGCAAGGGAACCTCAAAGAAAACTTAACCATAAAATTTATGAGCAGAAAAGTACATAATTGTTTGTTGTCCTAAAAAATAAGCAAAGGAAAGTTTGGAGATTGAACTTAAAGCCAAACTTCAGGTCAAATACATACCTGATTTGGAAGCCTCATAGTACCTCATCTTTCTTCACACCTATCATCATAATACCCAAGAAGGATGTGACTTAGTAAATGTGTATTGGCTACATAACCCTAAACAAGATCATAGCCAAGAATCACTACCCTTTGCCTAGGATTGATGATCCGTTATATTAGTTGCATCGTGCCAAGTACTTCACCAAGTTTGATCTTAAATTGGGATACCACTGGGTACGCGTTAAAAAAGAAGAAACCTGGAATACCACTTTCAAGACAAGGAAAGATTTGTGTGAATGCCTAATCATTCCTTTTAGTTTAAGTAATGAACCAACTACATTTATGTGATTCATGAATGATGTATTATGTCCATATTTAGATTCATTTGTAATAATGTATTTAGATGACATATTGGTTTATATCTCTACTTGGGAAGAGCACATTTCACATCTCATGTAGGTGTTAGAAACTTTGAAAAAGAATCAATTTCTCGATAACCTTAAGAAATGTGATTTTTCTTAGCAATCATTAGTGTATTGGGGTACATGATTAATGGAGGGAACTCAAGATAGATCTCGTGGAGATGGAGGCCATCCTCAAATGTCTAGTTCCTACTAATGGAACTGAAGTTAGGAGCTTTGTTGGGATAATGTAGTACCTACAAAATCTCATAGCATCATTTTCAATGGTAGTTGCGCCACTCCATGCCATAACATCTAGTGGTAAGAGTTTCTAGTGGGAAAAAAATCAGTGGAAATATTTTGATGAGTTGAAACAAAATATTAGTCAAGCACTATCCCTTTCATTTCCTAACTTGTAGAAGATTTTTTAATTGGAGGCTGATGCAAGTGGATATGATATGAGAGCGGCCTTGATGCAAGGAGGTAAGATGATATGCTATAATTCTAAAATGCTTCATGGGAGAGTCTTGAATTGATGTATGTATGATGAGGAACTTTATTCCTTGGTTCAAGTTGTTAAGAGGTGGAAGCGCTATCTGATAGGTAAGGAAACCATTATCCACATTGATCACTAGAAACTGTAGTATTTGAAGGCCTAAAGTAAGCTTCAACAAACTTGACATTACAAGTGGATGGGGGTTTTGTAGTAGTTTCAGCTAGTCATCAAATATAAGAAGGGAAACAATAAAATCGGTAGACATGATGCTTTCAAGGCCACACACATCCAAGATTATAACTTTCATAACTCTTATGCACATGGATTATTTTATTCATGATGCATACAAAGAAGCATACATAGAATATGATGACTTTAAAGAGGTGTTTCAATAGCTATAGAGCCAAATTTGTGGAGTAGAAGGTGGCAGTAAGGATGACTATCATCTCCAAATGGGATTCTCTAAAATATATACAATATTTGTGTCCCTAAAGGTGAAATATTGCAACTTATCAGAGAGGCTCATACCTCCAAGGTTGTAGGACATTTTGGTGTTGGGAAGGTAGTTTCCAACTTACAAAGGTATGAGTATTGGCCTAGAATGCAAGAAGCTATATCTCAATATATTCGAGGATGCATACTTTTTTATACCAACAAGTCGAGTAAGAGAAAGCAAGTTCTATACCATCCCTTAACTATATCCACTTGACCTTGCGAAAACATTCCCATGGATTTTTTATGTGGCTTGTCAACAACCAGAAAAGAACATGACTATTTATGTGTGGTAGTTGACAAGCCTAATAATATGTGCATTCTTGTGACTTGTAAAAATACCATCAAAGGACAAGAAGTAGCAAACATGTTATTTGAACATGTTTGGGTGCACTTTAGAATACCAAGGAGTATCATCTCAAACAGGAATACAAGTTTCTCAATGCCTTTTGGAGTACACTTTGGGAGAAGATGGACACCGAGTCGAAGAGATCTAAAACATTCCATCCACAGACAAATGGGAAGAAAAAAATAGTCAACAAGATGTTGGTTCAAATTTTAATGGGTACAATCGGAAACATCCAAATACCAAGGATGAAAACCTTATCTATATTTAAAACTCTTATAACAAAGCAATCCATACTTCGACCAGCAAGTCCCCTTTCAAAACTTGCTTTGGGTATTTGCCACCTTCACCCTTGGATGATGTATATGGACATAAAGGAGGGGTGAGGGAAGATGGCACAATAGAAGCATTAAAAGAGGAGATTTTTTTTGAAAATATTAGGCAGATCCATATTCAAGTACAAGTGATATTGAACAAGTCACAAGAAAGGTACAAGGCCTGACATGATCAACACAGAACTGAGAAAATATTCAAGGTGGGAGATAGAGTTTGGTTTCAACTAAACAAACAAAGGTTATAGGGTTCTAGTAAGAAGATCAAGGCTCTGTGGTAAGGTGCTTTCGAGGTATTAGAGAAGGTGGGTGATAATGCCTACAAACTCAATCTACTATATGCACATTTACTTAATAGTGAATGTGGAAAATGTGAAACTTTATGATCCTTCTATATTTGACTAATAAAATTAGGGTTTGGTTGTACCTACCATAGAGGACTTAGCATTAGAAAATCATACAAAGTTGTAAGAAGATACAATTTTGCAAAAGAAGTACAAAATTACTAGACAAGGGAAACTTGACCTTTGGTAGATCATTTTGAAAGGAAAAATTCCAGGCAAGGAAAAATGGTACTCTAGGGAGAAGGTAGAGGAAAAATTTCCTCACCTCAATTAGTAAAATATTTGGGGACCAAAAGCCTCCCTAAATGGGGAGGTTTGATTTGGAATAGATCATTACATAACTTGTCTATCTTGGTACTTTTTGGGTGGAAAAAATGGAGGAATTGGCTTGTACGACCCATTTTAATGGCAAGTCCCAATTTGAAGATTTGGAGTTTGGAACCTTCCAGAGCCATTTTGAGGCATCAAACGACACATTTTGGAGTAATTGGTGAACAATACTAGATACAGATAGTTGATTGGTAGCCTCATTTACTTGACAAATATTTTTCCATATTTTCCACATGTATTCAAAATTCTTCCAAATTCATGCAAGAACCTAGGGAAAGTCACTAGAATGCATCAAAAAGGGTCTTCGGAGACATTCAAGGTACAAAGGATTATAGTCTTCTCTATAAGAAGAATGAGAACTTTACACATGTTGGAATTTAGATACAAATTTTGCAAGTGATATTTATGATAGAGAATCGACTTTAGGATAATGAATATGGGCGCAACAACAATATCTTGGAATTGTAAAAATTATACTACAATAGCAAACTATTTAGAAAAGGCATGATACATTTCATATTGAGAAGCAACTTGCAAAATTATCTTGTTACATAGGAATTTTTAGGATCTTGGTGCTACTCAGAAAACACCGACTACTTTATTTATTGACAATCAATCAACAATAAAGATGGCCAAGAATATAGTATTTCATTTTACGACCAAGCATGTCGACATGGAATATCACTCCATTAGAACACTCATCATCAACAAACGACATCATCAAGCCACATTATTGTCCATCTGAAGATCAATCTTCATATTTTTTCACCAAACCACTTGGTAAAATAAAATTCACTAAGTTCGAAGATGAACCTTTTTTTTTCAAAAGAAAATTGGCACAAATTATATTAGAATATATATTTTTTATATTGTCTGTTCAGTGATCAAAGTCTTATACATTTTGATCTGAATTTAAGCTCATCACTCTCCAAAGCCCAATCGCATCTTCAAATGGCAATAATAAACATTCATTGACATGGACAAAAAACTTGGCATTTACAAAATGAAATTTTGAATTCAAGGGGGGAATGTTAGCCTCATAATCCTAAAACAATTTTAGAAATTAGGTGTTTCCTAGAATAATAATTGTAAAAGATAGATTATAGTCATAGTGTTTATCCTTACATTTAATATCGGTAAGATAAATGACACTTTGTAAAATGATATAAAGGTTATATATATCATATGTCTCTCACCTATTATATAATTTTTTTATTTTCCTAGTTAATAAAATTGTGTTTGAGGACACTTAGTGAATATTAACATATTAGTTTATACAACTTTAATTAAGAAAAGCTCATTATTTAGTCTTTATCTTATTGACTTTAATTTTAAAAACTTGTAAATTAAAATTATCAAATTCACTTAGATTTGCATTTATTAATATATTATAAATATCAATAATCATACAAATACTTTGTAAACAAAACCTAAGCTTTATGGGAACTATACATTAAAAAATATTACAAATAAATCTACAAGTACACTTCAATAATTTTATTTAAAAATATATACACTTTATTAAAAATAAAATTAACTTTTAATAACTCATTTTTTAATAAATTTGTATTAATATTAAATAGAACATAACATTTATTTAAATAAACATAGATAAGAAAAACATTAATTTATTTAAAAAATAAATTCACTGTTTTCTTAGTGCTATCTTTGGCACCCTAAGTTCAAAAGTAGCTTCTTCACTTTGGGTACCCTAGTTTATGGCCTAAAGGTAAAAGTTTAAATTTGATTGAAAATTCAATTGCTGTTTTTAATTGTGCTCTTTGTAAGCACTCAAAAAGTTCAAATGCAGCTCTGCAACTTTGACACTCACACTAATGGTGTTAAGGTTTTACTTGTAAGTTAAAATTTAATTTCTTGGTTTCATTTTGCTTTTTTTTAAACTCAAGGTCACTTTAGGCACTCAAGTTTATGGTCTTTGTTTAAATGTAATTCAAAATTTAACTCCTTTGTTTCCATATTTTAAAGTATTACAAGTTTATATATATAGAATTTATGGGAAAATATTTATTTTGGGACATTTTATCTAATACATATAATTACGATAATTAAGATTTAGTGTTTGTTTTTTTTAAATAAAAAATAATATATTATTTTATTATATTATTGAAATAATTAAATGTTATTATTGTCTAGTTTATATTTATATTAGATTTTATTTTCAAAATATTTGTCACATTATCAATCTTTTTAATTTCTTAACTCAATAAAAGTATGGTAATTTTGGAAAGTTTCTCTTAATACTTTTCTAGCACAAAAACAAAATTCTAAAGAATCACAAGTAATCACTTACCCTCTTAAGATTCGATAGACAAATTTGATCTTAATGGACGTTAATCATCATCATCATCATCATTAAAATCATTATTTTTAAGTGATAAAATGTTATTCAAGTTTTTATCCTACTTCTCACCTCTCTTCTCTTCACATTAGGTTTTTAAAAGATGTAACATTGTATTATATAAAAACATGAAGAGCCTAAAGGCCACTTGGTCACTCTATGTTTTTAATTTAATTATATGATTATTTATTTTATTTTTGATAACCAAAATTGTCAATACAGTGAGCACCTGGGCAGACAAACTATGAACTTGGATTGGCAAAGCTTGAATGGTGCATGCTCTTTGCATAGCCATGTCTCGGTGCCTTATTGCAACCACTACACAATTCAATTCAAGGGCGTCCACCAACAAACCTTGAACTAATTTCAAATTCTTCAAATGCATTGCGTCCTCTTGTGTAACTTATCAAGGTATTGCACTTAAAATTACCTTCCATCGTGTAAGAAACAACAACCACGACAGGTAAGGATCTAGGCCCGTCAAATCCATTAAGACTAAAATGATCTCACACACAGTAATGAACTGACGAGGAGAGGTTGTACAATCATCAACTTGTGTGGGTGATGTTCAAATGAACCAAGATGACGCGAACACCCTACGAGAGAGTACAAGAGCCATAAATCCAAGAAAGGATAAGGCCATGGGAGATGGCAGGTTCTTTGTAGAAGTAGGGAAAGCATACACGTAACAAGTAATAGAGATATGGGCACTTATGTCCAGACGAGAAGACAAAGAAGTACAACAGGGAGCGCCTACGTGTGGAGGACAGGGGCCCCAACATGGCATATCGCCTGCCTTTGCGTGGAAAGATCACAGGGGGTATTTATGAAATGAATGAATGATAATCGACCTTCAAACAAATGCCTCAGGGGTATCCTTCGATAGAGACTTCTATGGATCTGCCCTTACGAAATGTGCTAGGAACCTTGAGCATTTTCATGGAATTTGATTCATAGGGAGGAGCTCATTGACCCTAAATGTTTCAATAGGGTCTCTTATTGACAAGTTTGCTTGTCTATCAAAAATTGAATTGTTGTGACAGGGGATATATTTAGGAACAAAGGTGTGAAATGTTTCAATCTTAAGGTGAATTCTCCATAATATTGTCTCTAGCTTCATATCTCTGGGAAATGTCTTCTTTCTCAACTAATTAATGACAACTTTTGAGTCCTCGAGGATTGATAGGGAGTTTATGCCTTATTGACAAGCCAATTGTAATCCTTGTAGAAGAGCATATGCATTTTCCTGGTTATTAGTAGCATGGCCTATATTCTAGGAAAAGAGTGGCTTAATATGTCCCCCTGAGGAGAAGATAACCCCACTCGCTCCTGCCACCTCGAGGTTTCCTTTGGAGGCTCCATCAAAACTCAAAATGTGTCATGTTTGAGAATGTTTCCAGGCGTCAAACTCTTGGACTGAAATATGAAGCTTCCAAGAAGATTTGGACGAATCAATATTGTTGGTCGTAGGAATGTCGCCTTGTAGGGGAAGTTGAGATAGGGAGAGATTTGTATACGAGTGCTCTTTTTCATTATTTAGATGTTGTTGGACTTACAACTTTTGTTTTCTCATATTGAAGTGCTCCACCATTAACCCCAAGCTCTTTGAATCCACCACAGCAGAGGTGAAAAATTCTTCAGAGAAAAGCACATGGTTTCGTGCAAGCCAGATTTTCCATGTAGTGAATTTATGCAGGGCCAAGAATACTACTTTAAAGGCTTGCTTATGATCAAGAGATCCCCTGTAAGACGACTTGCATTTACTAAAAATTTTGTTGGGGGCATTTGGTCCCCTGATATGAGAAAATTGGTTTTGGAGCACTAGTGTCCACACCTCCTTAGAGAACGGACAGTCCTGAAATAAGTGTACATTAGTTTCTTCTGCTTGGCGACAGAGAACACACTTGTACGGGCCTTTGAACCCCCTTTTTTTCAAATTTCCCCCCGTAAGGATCTTGTTGTGAGAAAGTGTCCAACATAACATACTTATTTTTGGAAGGCCATCAATATTCCAAACGTTTTTCCACATGCTTGACTTAGGAGAAAGAGTATTATGGGCTAGAAGGGCAGCATACCAACTTTGACTGAGTATTGTCCCTCCCCCCATCTTAGTGAATCCTTAGACGACAAGTGGTAGGGGGAACACCCTATGAGACCACAACAAAGGTCAAGAAAATCCCCTTGGAGGTGAGGAGTGAGACCCAAAAGTTGTCAGCCAACCAAGTTCTAGAGGGGTGCCACTTAGAGATATGAAAAAGGGTGGATATGCCATGCTCCTTACACCAATCCATCAAGGGTGAGAAAGTACGATTTTGTTGAAGGGGAAGATTCCCCATAATGTTGTCTTCCCATATGGAAATATTGCGCCCATTCTCAAGTATCCAAGTGGTTTTTCTTTGGAAAATAGACATATCTAAGCTTTCAAAAGTTTCCACATAGGAGAACCAATGGTGTGGACAGGAGGAGAATCAAGGCACCTTAGTTTGTCCCCAACTAGATATTTGTGTGTAATGACTTTCTTCCACTGTTCTTGATTCCCTTAAACAAATCCCCGTAGAATATTTCCCCTGAGCTCCAAATTAGACAGAATTGGGTCAAGATTCCCAAACTGCTATGAGCTTTAGGTGCCCTGACCACATTCCAGTTGACAAGATGCATTCTCTTGGTATTATATTCCCCCCCCAACCAGAGGAATTTATGAGCTCTTGAGAAATTGAGTTATTGACATGTCCAAGGGCAAGGAGGGAAGAGAACTAAAATACATGAAGAGCAGAGAGGACATATTTTATCATAATCACTCTTCCAGTTGGGTTTAACCACTAAGAGCCCCATTTATTGAATTTGGATTTGATTTTCTCCACAACCGGAGACCAGGAAGAGCATGGGAGAGAAGTAAGACATATGGGGATGCCCAAATATCTAAATGAGTGCCAACTTTCCACCAGAGGGAACTGAAGAACTTTGCTATCTTTGTTGTTGTGCTAGAGTTAATGTTCTAGACATAGACATGGCTTTGTTGTTGATTGATATTTCCCCCCTAGGCTCTCATGAATTCCTCCAACATCAAGGAAGCTCTGCCCAAAAGAAGAGTATTGTCTGCAAATTGTGAATGATTAATCCTTCTTGCTCCTCTTGTGATTTTTATTCCGGGAATGGACTTCTCCAATATTTATTTCTCCAATTGTCTACTCAGAGATTCCACCATCGGAATGTAGAGGAGGGGGGAGATGGGGCACCGCTGTCACAACCCTCTAGAGATATTAAAAAAATCAATTGGTCTACCATTAATCAATGGAGAAATCCACGGATCACTTATGCAGGAAGAGATCCATGCCAAAAATCAACACCAAATCCAAATCTTGTCAAAATGGAAAAGAGGAAGTCGTGCTAGACTCTATCAAATGCATTGGCCATATCTAGCTTTATGATCGTCCGCTTTTCTCCCCGCTCCTTACTGGAATGGATACCCTCCTGCACTAGTAGGATGTTGTCAAGCATTTGTCGTTTTTCGATGAATCCCCCTTGGTTCGAAGAAATTAACTTGGGCAACAATGGCTTGATTTTGTTAGCTATGATTTTTGAGATGATTTTGTAAGAAACATTGCAAAGTGAGATTCAACGAAATGTAGCAAAGGAGGATGGGTTGGCTTCTTTGGGAATAAGGGATAAGAAGGAGGAATTCGTGCTCCCTCCCATTCAGGTGGACTTATGAACATACTGAACCATACATACTATGTCTTTTTTTATAATATGCTAGCATATGAGGTAGAAATGTGGTGAGAATCCATCAGGTCCACGGGCCTTATCTGGATTCATTTGTTGCAAAACCCCAAAAACTTCTACTTTCCTCACACATTGAAAGAACACCTCATTATATGCATGGATAATGATCTGGGGAATATTATTGAGAAGGCTTTCCTGAGCTTCAACGTCCCCCTTCTTGTCTTCTGAATAAAAGTTTTTGAAATAGGCCTTTGTTGATGATTTGATTTGAGTGTGGCCCAAAATAGATGCTCCATCTTCATCCCTGATCTCAGAAATTTTATGGTGGTGAAATAATTTTGTATTTCTATCACCCACCTGAAGGCAAAGACTACATGATTTTAACCTCCAATTTTCCTCCTCTACCCTGAGTACTTTTTGATATTCCATGAAATTTCCCTGCTCCTCAACCAGGAGGGTAGGTGATATAGGGGTGGCTTCCATAGAGATGTGTGTCTCCTCCATTCTTTGTGCAAGCACTTGTGCTACTTTCTTATCATTTAATTCTTTAATCCTCACCCAATTCTGAAGGGCCCTTTTGGTATTTTTTAGCTTTTATTCCCATATATAGACAAGGGAGCACCAGGAGGAAGTCATAAGGTCCAAAAAGTGTAATGTCTCTAAGGCCGAGCCCAGTTGTAAATCTGATGTATGAAATGAATTGTAAATATGTGTTATAGGCTGGTGAGTCAAGTTTGTATAATCTAGTGGGCTTATGTGATTGTTAGGCCAGAGAGCCTAAGGGTTGGAGGCCAAGGGCCTGATTTTGTACTTGTATGTATACAGAACATTTAATAAAATTGTAAACACTGTCAGGTGCAGACCGACCACGATGAATGAGTGAAGGGGGACTGATCTTCCACAGAGAAGGCAAGGGATTAGGGGCTGGAAGGTGGGAAAAGGGGCTAAGTGTTTAGCCTAGGGGGCTTAAGCCTGGGAATAATATTTTAATATTGATCCAAAAAGACATGTGCATTTTATGTTTTATCCTAAGTTTCTGGCAAGGGGAGGACGTACAAGGGTGATGCGTGCTGGTGGAATGCATGTAGTTCCATGGGTGACAAGTGTCAACTCTGGTGCATGCGAATAAAACGGCCAGGGTGAACCGTGAGAAGGGCTCCTCCTCCATTCTACCCATTTGCCTGAATGCATACGGAGCCCTGGATAGTACGACCAACTCGACCCCTGCAGAGATATCCTCGTGCATTCCTGAGAGTCGAAAATCCCGTGTCGTCTTGATAATCCGTATGCATCCACTGCCCGAAATTGAGCCTGTGTGTAAGATATCTATTCCGAAGCCATGACCGTGAGACCGTCCTGTGATTGTTGAACCAGTTTGGGAAAGCCTGTGTCTATTTTCCCCGTGGGTTGTTGTGACCACGCAGTACTGAACTGCGTGTGGCTTGTTGGCCTGTGAGCAATTCTCTCTAGGTGAGAGAGTGCGCAAAGGAAGGAGAGGACTCCTGGAAGGAACCCTGTAGATGTCACATAGCCCGGAGACTTCCGGTCCGGTCTGTTGCTGTAACCCAAGGCAAGGGAGGTTAGCAGCCGAAGGACTATCCAGGTGACAGAGAAGGTGTATACTCCTGGGGTGTAGCAGGCATGTGGGGAATGAGGGTCTATGGGCAGTGAGCGTGAGAGGTTCCTGGGAGAGAATCCCATCCTTGTGGTTGTGTGTTGTTTTCCCTGTAACCTCAGCCTAGCCTAGGATTCCTTGCCTTGTGGGTGGAGCTTAGTGCCAGCTCGGGGGTGACCCACTGCTGAGCTGATG
>JASDQU010245062.1:103123-113244 GCA_032191745.1 Picea mariana
TCTGCATACAAGGGTCTCTTTCTGGTATGCCTCAAATTCTTCAGGTTTCTCTTCATATGCTCTTTGTTCAATTGCTCTGGAGAACATTCTTTGCATTCCTCTGATGTAGAACTCCAACCCATGGATATTGCGGATGATATAAAGACTCATGTAGAGGTATGTTTGGTTTACTAGAACAAGTAATCGTCATAGTCTTCTCCCTCCATCTAGGAGAATCTCTAGTTCTGGATCTTGTAATGCTTGCATATATACATTATTCTTCATCACAAATTTCAGTTCCTCTGCTTGATTGCTTTTAGTGAGTTCATATCAGGCTGGTAATCTTGTGATTCTTAATGACTGATTGTTCTGGCTTCTCTTTATTTCTTGGAATCTTCATGTTCTTCCTAATGTTTTTCTTTGGCTCTTGGGTCCATGGAGTTTCTTATGGATTCCATGCCCTAAAGATTCCACTTCTTCCTTTCATTATAGAATCATGGATGTGGATGGACAACCGGGGATACTTCAAGGCTTCTCTTCAAAGAAGACTTCTTCCGAGGTTGAATTGAACATGTATTGTCTTGCATGGTTGCTACCATGGATATATACTTCATCATCTTCAATGGATCATAGGATTAGCTCCCCCCTAATCCTTGCTTCATGTATGAGTGCATATAATTGGCTCCCTCCGTCTAATAGAGTCCACGCTTCCGTCTGCATCCTTATTGTCTTCTGCAATATATAATCGGCTCCCTCTGTCTAAGAGAGTCCACGCTTCCATTTTATTGTCTTATGCAAAACGTCATAAGTCTTTCTCTAATTTTCTCTTGATTGCTGACTTCTTCTAAGTCTCTTCATGATTGATTCTGATTTCGGCTTATCTTGTAATAACTTCCACATGATTTGTTTGATGTATCCTTTCATGTGTATTATCTGACTTGTATAATGATAGCAATCCTTATCTTGTTGTTCTTCCATGAGTATAGTTCTTCTTGGAACATATTATCTTTTAAGACATAGATATACAAGATATGTACAAAGACTATGCAAACAAGATATGTACAAGGAATAAGAAGAGTATTGTTACCTTCAGAAGAATAAGTCTCTTTCATCCTGCTTAGTCTTCTTTGTAGATTCCTTTTCTTTGGCAACTGATGCTTCGTGTTTCTCCTTCCTTTTCTTTATCTCGGGACAATGACTCTTATAGACCATACTTTCGATAGTTGAAGCATTATATTTATGAAATATCTTTCTCTTGATTTGTCTTCCTCTTTGAACCAAACTTTCTTTTGTTCCTGAAATTCTTGAATCTTGTTGTGAAGGCTTGATCATCGTACTTTTTTGGGGTTTCTCTTTTGCATTGATCCTAGATTCTTCTTGAGCACAGCAAGTCCAAAGTTCTTTAAATGTAGGATACTCCTTCCTTGTGTTCATGCTTGCGGCAAATGCATCCCACGTTTTGGAAAGACCATTGAGTACTATGTTTACCAATTCCTTCTCTGAAATGATTTATTCAATAGCTTGTAGTTGATCTCTTAACTGAGAGTGTAATGTCCCCAAGGCTGAGCCCAGTTGTAAATCTGATGTATGAAATGAATTGTAAATATGTGTTATAGGCTGGTGAGCCAAGTTTGTATAAGCCGGTGGGCTTATGTGATTGTTAGGCCAGAGAGCCTAAGGGTTGGAGGCCAAGGGCCTGATCTTGTACTTGTATGTATGCAGAACATTTAATAAAATTGAAAACACCGCTAGGTGCAGATCGACCACGATGAATGAGTGAAGGGGGACTGAGCATCCACAGAGTGGGCAAGGAATTAGGGGCTGGAAGGTGGGAAAAAGGGGCTAAGTGTTTAGCCTAGGGGGCTTAAGCCTGGGAATAATATTTTATTATTATTCCAAAAAGAACATGTGCCATTTATATTTTTTTATCCTAAGTTCTTGACTAAGGAAGGTGATGTGTGCTGGTGGAACACATGCAGTTCCATGGGTGACAAGTGTCAACCCTGGCGCATGCAAATAAAACAACCAGGATGAGCCGTGAGAAGGGTTCCTCCTCCATTCTACCCGATTGCCTGAACGCGTACGGAGCCCTGGATAGTACGACCAACCAGACCCCTGCAGAGAAATCCTCGTGCATTCTTGAGAGTCGAAAATCCTATGTTGTCTTTGATAATCCGTGTGCATCCTCTATCCGACTGATTGAACCCGTGCGTGGAGGCTCTGTTCCGAAGCCGTGACCGTGAGATCGTCCTGTGATTGCTGAACCAGTTTGGGAAATCCTGTGTCTATTTTCCTCGTGGGTTGTTGTGACCACGCAGTACTGGACTGCGTGTGGCCTGTTGGCCTGTCAGCGATTCTCTCCAGGTGAGAGAGTGCGCAGAGGAAGGAGAGGACTCCTAGAAGGAACCCTGTAGCTGTCACAGAGCCCGGAGACTTCCGGTCCAGTCTGTTGTTGTAACCCAAGGCAAGGGAGGTTAGCAGCCGAAGGACTGTCTAGGTGACAAAGAAGGTGTATACTCCTGGGGTGTAACAGGCATGTGGGGAATGAGGGTCTGTGGGCAGTGAGCGTGAGAGGTTCCTAGGAGAGAATCCCATCCTTGTGGATGTGTGTTGTTTTCCCTGTAACCTCAGCCTAGCCTAGGATTCCTTGTCTAGGGGTGGAGCTTAGTCCCGGCTCGGGGGTGACCCACTGCTGAGCTTGATGAGAAGTGCGGTCTAAGGCTCGGAGGTTCGTGGAAGGCATGCACTTGGTTGGTGGAATCTACCATTGTTAAAAGATAAGTATCTGATTATGCTTTATTCATGTTTTATATTATTGTGTTGCTTATCTTACCATGAATTTCGCTGTGTATATGAATTGATATTAAACGCTATTGATTGTTAATTATAGCAGTAAATAATATGTTTTACTCTGAGCTTAAATGTGTTTATTTGTCTAAATGCATGTGTATTATATAATGGCTGTATGAATTATGTACAAAGTGGTGTTATAGATTTCTTTTAAGAGCGTTTAAGCCTTGGTAGTCAGAAATGGTGCGCTACAGTTTGGTATCAGAGCCAAGGTTTCGACACTGAGCATAGATGGGCCAGTGGAGTGGTCTTTGGACCGAGAGTGCAAGGGAAATTGGGTTTGGAAGGCCAATTTCAGACCCTGGTTTGCTTCGAAGTGTCAAGGAGTTACTTTACGAGTTTTTAAGCTCGGGAGGTTTAGTGGCATGTGAAACCGCAGCTGGTGTGGTCTATGGCCACAGGGAGATAGGTCTCCACACCAATAGTGTTAGAACCTTAGGATCTGCTCGAAAGGGAAGGTGAACCCTCGTGACCATCAGATCTGGGAAGTGTGTGCGGGGTTTAAAGCCCTTTGGACTTGCACAGGAGTATGGAAATCGCGATACGCGAAATTCTGAATTAGTCAGGACCATACATCAGAAAGAATGCGTGGAGGGTGATCAGCCTCTCGCTGACTCGTAACTTGAAACGGTCAAAGGGTGAATTTGTGAAGATTCACGAAATGCGAATTCACGTTTGGATCACAACCGTCGATCTAAGCGAGATCTGGACCGTTGATTGTCCAGGAAGAAATCGTCATTTCGGGAGATGGGAAGTGAGGAGAGGTGAACACCTCTGAAACCCCAAAATGCCGAAAAGATCTACACCGTAGATCATGGGGAGAAGAACTTGACCGTTGGATCAAGTAGTTTAGTAAACAGTGATTTCAGGATTTCGACAGATGGAGGTTCGAGATGTGGGGTGCACGAACTCCCGATGCCCAAAACCCTGAAATGCCGAAAAGATCTGCACCGTTGATCTGAGGAAGGGATCTGACTGTTGGATTCCTTGCTTGGAATGGATGTGGGCGCATGAATGCGTACCACGTGCTAGTGAGTTGAGAAGACAGGTGAGAGTGGTGGGACCTAATGACATCACTGAAGGTGGTGTGGACCCTCCTGAACGTACCACTTGCCACAGTGGTGAAGGGCGAGAGCTGTGCTGTGGGCTGGGAGAATAAAGTAATTCGCGATTTCGGGGATTCACGAGATAAGAGCACGGGAGCTCGACATTGAAACTCGCAAAGTCGCGATTAGCGAGAACGCCAGGAGAAAAGTCAACATCACTTCTTGGGGTTTTGTGAAAGGGAGGTGCTAGGGTTGGACGCCACAACTCGCGAAGGTGATAGTAGCGAAGAAGTGCTAGCACTTAGCCCTAGACTATGGTCATGCGTAGCAGACGCTAGTGAGAAGGGAGCCATACCTTCATCGCATGGAAATTGCAGAGCCGAACGAGAGCTCAGAAAACTTATTTGAATCGAAACGTCTTTTGTTCTTATTCGTATTGGCTTATAAATGTTGTGGATTGTTCGTGAAGTTTTAATGGCCTAACAAACTTCGAATTGAATTGCACAATGCGTGTGCAGAGTTCAACGAGAGTCAAAATTCTAGTAACCAACGTTGAGTATGGAGTGGGAAAAGGTGTAGATTGCCTCCGAAACAAAGGACGAAAGGGTAGGAAGGAATGTCAACCTGGGAGTCGAAGGAACAAACTCTAATGGGCACGGAAAAGAGATGGATAAGGAAGAACATATGATGCAACTCATAGAAAGATTGCAGAAAGATGCCCAAGCTCGCCTAGCTGATAGCCGAAAGCTCATGAAAATCAGGGATCGACAGGGTGAATTCAACTTAAAAATGTTGAAGAGTCTGGAAAGAATAGAAAAGAAATTGGAAATAGGGAGTGACATAAGCAGATCAAGAAGTGTCAGAACCCCTGAGAGGAGAAGAAGATCAAGGAGTGGTAATAGACATTACCGTCTCTCCCCGAAGCATTCAGGCAAGGAGACACACAATAGTTCAAGCCCGTCCCCTACCAGAAAACACTGAAAATCTAGAAGGGATGAATTGAAAGGGGAAATCAACAAGATTAAACCGCCTACATTCGATGGTGAACATAAGAAGGAGGAAGATGCCGAAACATGGTTGCTAGGTATGAAGAAATACTTCCAACTGCATAATTATTCTGCCTATGCAGAAGGAAGAATTGCAATGTACCAGCTGAAAGGAAAAGCATCCATGTGGTGGGATCAGTTGGTGCAGGTGCAACACATCAGAGAGAAAGAGGTCACTTGGAAGGAATTTAAGAGGTATTTCGAGAAGAAATACCTGACTAAAAGGTACTATGATAGAAAGATGAAGGAGTTCTTTGAACTCAAGTTGGGCAGCATGACCGTTGATGAGTATGAACGAAGTTTTCTGGAACTACTGAAGTATGTTCCGTTCATCAAGGACGAGGCTGTCAAAATTCAGAGGTATCTGAGTGGACTGCCACCTTCCATTGGTGACAAGATTCAATATGATGATCCTAAGACCATGGAAGAAACCATAAGAAGGGTGAAATGTCTATACGAACAACAAAAAGAAAAGCCTACCTTTCGGAAGGTTTGGGATGACCAGAAGAGGTTTAAGAAAGAACATAGGCAGAAGGGAAACATGCCCCCCTTTTTCAGGAACAGTCCTTGGGGACAGTCATCTTTTAGAGAGCCTAGGAAAATTGAAGGGAGTGAGCAGATGACAAGACCGCCACCTATTGAGTGTTGGGGCTGTAAAGGGAATCATAGGTACAGAGACTACCCCCACAAAAAAGATAAAGCGAGAACTGTCCATATTGTTCAACAAGCTGAAATAGTGGAGGATATGGGCAGCAGAATGCCAAGGATCTACATAGCCCTAGACAACAAGCAAGCATAATTTCAATCCCACATGATTAAAGCGGAAGGTACGATTAACAACCGACCACTTGTTATTTTAATTGATTCAGGGGCTAGCCATAGTTATATAGATCCTAGAGTGGTGGAAAGTTTGCATTTAACAAGAAGCAAACATGAAAAGTCTTGGCTACTGAAGTTGGCCACAGGAACCAAAAGGAAGATCATTGAATTGGTTAAGTCTTGTTCAGTAGACATGAAAGGAATGAGCACTAAGGCTAAATTGAACATTCTGCCTTTAGGCTCATACGATTGCTTAATAGGGATGGATTGGTTGGACCAGCACCATGCCCTTCTGGATTGTCGTAACAAGAGGTTTACATGCCTGAACGAAGAGGGAAATCAGGTAACAGTCCAAGGAATTCCTAGAGCCTTGGATGTTAGGGAAATCTCAGCCATGCAGCTGAAGAAATGTTACCGGAAAGGCTGTCAATTATTTGCAGCTCGAGTGGAAGAAGCATCTCGAGATGTAGTCTCGAATCTGGAAGACCACAAGGTACTCAAAGAGTTTAAGGACGTATTTCAGGAGGTACCTGGACTACCTCCGAAGAGCGACATCGATTTTTCTATAAATTTGATGCCGGGAGCAACTCCAGTTTCGAAGGCTCCTTATAGAATGAGTAAGTCAGAGCTGAAAGAGTTGCAATTGCAGCTCGAAGAGCTACTAAAGAAGGGATACATTCACCCCAGCGTGTCACCTTGGGGAGCCTCGGTCCTATTCGTGAAGAAGAAAGATGGGACGTTGAGGTTGTGCATTGATTTCCGACAATTGAATAAGGTAACTGTCAAGAACAAGTACCCTCTGCCAAGGATCGATGATCTTTTTGATCAGCTGAAGGATGCAAAAATATTTTCAAAAATAGATCTCAGATCTGGATATCACCAAATGAGAATAAATGATGAGGACATCAACACGACCACCTTTAGAACAAGGTACGGTCATTATGAGTTTATAGTGGTGTCGTTTGGATTGTCAAATGCACCTATTGTTTTCATGTGCTTAATGGATGGAGTGTTCAGAGATTATTTGGACAAGTTTGTCATAGTCTTCCTGGATGATATCTTGGTGTATTCCAAGATAGAGGAAGAACATGAGAAACACCTGAGAATGGTGCTGCAGGTGTTGAGAGAACACCAGCTGTACGCAAAATTAAGCAAGTGCTCATTTTATCAAAGGCAGATTCATTACTTGGGGCATATTATTTTAGAAGAGGGGATCGTTGTGGATCCTGTAAAGGTTGAGGCCATCCGAGAACGGTCAGCGCCAAGGAATGTGGTAGAAGTTAGATCTTTTATGGGTCTTTCAGGCTACTACAGAAGGTTTATAGCCGAATTCTCAAAGATAGCTCACCCTATCACCTCCTTGCAAAGGAAGGAGAAGAAGTTTCAGTGGATTGAAGAGTGTGAGAGCAGTTTCCAGCGCTCCAATCCTGAAGATTGCAGATCCAAATAAGGATTACGTAGTGTGCACCGATGCTTGTAAGGAGGGGTTGGGAGGAGTTCTCAGCCAGAGGGATTTGTAATTGTTTATGAGTCTCGAACGCTGAAAGAGCATGAAAGGAATTATGCCACTCACGATTTAGAGCTAGCAGCAATCGTCCACGCCTTGAGGAAATGGAGACATTACCTCATGGGCAAAAGATTTGAGTTGAAAACAGACCATAATGGTCTGAAGTATTTATTTGATCAGCTGATTTTAAATGCCAGGCAAACCATATGGCTGGAGTTTTTGTGCAATATGACTTTGATATCAAGCATATCAAAGGGAAGGAAAATAAGGTGGCTGATGCAGTCAACAGAAAAGTTTACGAATTACATGCTACAACCATTAGCATGTACAAGACTGAGATGAAAGACAGAATTTTAGAAGCTGCAAATACTGATTTGCAGTACAGAGGTCTTGTAGCAAAGCTACAGCACCGTGAGAGACCACAGACCAAGAAAAGTTACACCTTGGGAACTAATGGTTTACTTCTATATAAAAACAAAGTGTATGTACCCAATGTCCGAGAATTGAAGTTGGCAATTCTAAAGGAGATGCATAACGTGGCTTATGCTGGACATCTTGGATATCAGAATGCTAGACATCCTGTATATCAGAAGACTGTGGCAGCAATCAAAAGCCATTATTTTTGGCCGGGTCTGAAGAAGGAAATCGTTGAATACATCGCCAGATGTATGGAGTGCCAAAAGGTTAAGGCTGAGCATAGGCACCCAGCAAGGTTGTTGCAGCCTTTACCCATTCCTGAATGGAAATGGGACGTGGTAACAATGGATTTTATCACCGGACTACCTAGAACAAGCAAGCAGCATGATTCAATCATGGTGGTGGTGGACAAGCTTACTAAAGCTGCCCATTTTATTCCACTGAAAACCACTCACAGGGCAGCAAATGTTGCTGATATCTTCTTAAAAGAAGTGGCACGCTTGCATGGAATTCCTAAGAGAATTGTGTCTGATAGGGACCCAAAATTCACCTCGAATTTCTGGAAAGGACTATTCAAAGGATTCAGAACGAAACTGAACTTTAGTACAACGTATCATCCTGAGTCTGATGGTCAGACAGACAGGGTGAACAGGGTAATAGAAGACATACTGAGAATGTATGTGATGGATAAACCATCAAGGTGGGAAGACTACCTACATTTGGTAGAATTTGCCTACAATAATGGGTATCATGCATCGTTGAAGATGAGCCCATTCGAGGCACTTTATGGAAGAAAGTGCAACACTCCAGTGAGCTGGGATAATCCAGCTGATAGAGCAGTCGTTGGGCCTGAACTGCTCAAAGAGATGGAAGACCAAATGATAAGGATTAAACGGAATCTGAAAGCTGCCCAGGATAGACAGAAAAGTTACGACGATAGTAACAAAACCCATAGAGAATTCAAAGTGGGTGACCATGTTTTCCTGAAAGTGAAGACTAACAAGAGTTCCCTGAAGTTCGGAAGTTGCGCCAAATTGGCAGCAAGATTTTGCGGGCCATTTGAGATCCTGGAAAGGATTGGGCCAGTTGCATATGTGCTTGCATTACCTGCCTCTATGACTGTACATAATGTATTTCATGTTTCACTACTTAAGAAATATGTACCTGATGCTAATCATGTTATCGATTGGAATGTGATTCAGGTGGAACCAGAGGGTGTCCTGCAAGTGCATCCTATGAGCTTATTGGACAGGAAAAGCAAACAACTCCGGAATCAAGCTATAGAACTTGTAAAGGTCCAGTGGACCTGGTACGGTCCTCAGGACATGCCATGGGAGCATGTAGATGTTATGCGGGCAAAGTACCCGCATCTTTTTGAAATTTTTTGAAAAGCTTGCAGATGTTGTGTAAAGTTGTACTGAGGACAGTGCAAAAATAAGGGAGGGGGATTGTAATGTCCCCAAGGCCAAGCCCAGTTGTAAATCTGATGTATGAAATGAATTGTAAATATGTGTTATAGGCTGGTGAGCCAAGTTTGTATAAGCCGGTGGGCTTATGTGATTGTTAGGCCAGAGAGCCTAAGGGTTGGATGCCAAGGACCTGATCTTGTACTTGTATGTATGCAGAACATTTAATAAAATTGAAAACACCGCCAGGTGCAGACCGACCACGATGAATGAGTGAAGGGGGACTGAGCATCCACAGAGTGGGTAAGGAATTAGGGGCTGGAAGGTGGGAAAAAGGGGCTAAGTGTTTAGCCTAGGGGGCTTAAGCCTAAGAATAATATTTTATTATTATTCCAAAAAGAACATGTGCCATTTATATTTTTTATCCTAAGTTCCTGACCAAGGAAGGTGATGCGTGCTGGTGGAACACATGCAGTTCCATGGGTGACAAGTGTCAACCCTGGCGCATGTGAATAAAATAGTCAGGATGAGCCATGAGAAGGGTTCCTCCTCCATTCTACCCGATTTCCTGAACGCGTACGGATCCCTGGATAGTACGACCAACCCGACCCCTGTAGAGAAATCCTCGTGCGTTCCTGAGAGTCGAAAATCCCGTGTTGTCTTTGATAATCCGTGTGCGTCCTCTATCCAACTGATCGAACCCGTGCGTGGAGGCTCTGTTCCGAAGCCGTGATCGTGAGACCGTCCTGTGATTGTTGAACCAGTTTGGGAAAGCTTGTGTCTATTTTCCCCGTGGGTTGTTGTGACCACGTAGTACTGGATTGCGTGTGGCCTGTTGGCCTGTGAGTGATTCTCTCCAGGTGAGAGAGTGCGCAGAGGAAGGAGAGGACTCCTGGAAGGAACCTTGTAGCTATCACAGAGCCCGGAGACTTTCGGTCTGGTCTGTTGATGTAACCCAAGGCAAGGGAGGTTAGCAGCTGAAGGACTATCTAGGTGATAGAGAAGGTGTATACTCCTGGGGTGTAACAGGCATGTGGGGAATGAGGGTCTG